>BQNB010009554.1:0-85544 GCA_026074375.1 Tanacetum coccineum | reverse complement strand
ACCTTAAATCCCAAGATGAGAAGATCGCCTAACACGCTCGATATGGGCTTAATCAATGAATGATTGATCCCAATTTCAGGGGTTATAACGAATTCAAACACTAAGGATCAATGATGGGATCAACTATATACATTCTTAAACATTTGTTTTCATTATTTATTTTCATGTTTATTTGATCAACGATGGTCTTAGGATGGTTGCTTTGAACTTCAAGCATATTCTACTTTGAACTTTGACTCATATGTTTACGTTTTTAAGTTATGATGCTTTTTCATATTTCTGTTAAATAGATAATACATGTTCATATATTTAGTCTTAGGTTGTTGTAAAAAAAAACTTATTCATTTTTTACGTGTGACCAATGCAACGCACAAGTATTGCACTAGTTAGTTTTGTTCTTTTAGGACCGAAAATATAGTGAAAACAAAAAATATAAACACCTAAATACTGGTAAGTGGAAAAAAGGTCCATAATCAATTACTACCTAGTAAGCAAACCACCTCGAGTTGAATTCATGAAATTGAAATGCCCTTAAATAATTCACTGACTTTAATTTAACATGGTTTTTAGACCGCGCTTCGCTGCGAAGCGCGGGCTTTAATGTATTTTGCTTGTGTTTTGTGGATACGAAACTGTATTTGCTTGAATAGGCTAAGTAGTAGAGACAGTAGTAAACTGTATTTGCTTGAATCGGCTAAATAGTAGAGACAGACTAATATATGACATTGCTAAACAAAATTCTGCCTGAACAAGATAAGTTATGTTAGGTGTTTGGGTTTCTTTTCACCTGTTACAAAAGGTAGACATGTAGAGATAGGTTTTGTTTGTCTACCCGTTTCCAAAAATACGTGCAGAGATGGGTGTTTTTTTTTGGCAGATTACACAATCTACCCGTTTCCAAAATTACATGCGAACACAATCTATAACCTCTACACGCTAGAGACTTCGAGTCTCCTTCAAGTGCCTCAATTATTCGCCACCACCTCATTCTCTTATTACCCGGTCAGTTTCTTTTAGTTGGGATATTGAGTTGACTCTTGCCCAAGGACAATGTAGGACGAACGCCTCAGCAAAAACGATTGAAAAAACTCATTATAAACTTGAATCATCATTCATAGCTGGTGCTTGGGATAGCAAACATAGATTATACTAACTTAGGACATTAAATTATGCAGCTAGCCATACACTTTTGTCTTTATGCTTTCGTCTTTCCTAGGCGATTTGGCTACCCAGTCAAAACGCGTAAATTTATTTGGTTTGATTCAGCTTGAGTCAGCCTGAAACCCTTTCTGATTAGAGCTCTACTACATATATGATATCGTTTCGGCTTATATAGCCAGCTAAAGGCTTATTTGGTTTTAGGCTAATGTTTTATAAGCTCACATTTTGCGGCTTATTTTGAAACTCTTTAGCTTATATAAGCTCATTATGTCATTATAGCTTATATAAAGTTATGAAACATAAGACGCTGAAAATCAAATAATCCATAGGTCAGCTGTATAAGCCAAAACAAACACCCCTACTTTTAACAAAGCTTTAACAGATTATATTCATCATCGCATAAAAATGCATATTCAAAAACACACACATTAAAAAGCACACAGTTAGTAAGATAGATGGGTTTAAAAGGGCGTTATGAATAAACATACCTCAGAGCCTGACTTATCCGGCACCCCCCCCCCCCGCCCACACCAGCAACACAACGGAAATCACTGGAAGATCACCTTTAGTACAAATAGGTCTATTGTCCCATTTTTCAGTAACCGAAGACTCGGTACATGCTTCATTTTTTACTGCATTGGTTTTGCGCCTTTGAAAACTGGAAGAAACAGTGTCTCATGTGTCTGCTGTTGTCGCGCAAACAAATTTTTAAAATACATTATATGCATAATATAAACAGTATAATAGGAATTGCTAGAATTGAATGCAGCGCCTTAGATTAAAAAAGAAAAAAGATGTTCACCTTGAGTGCAAATAGCTTTACTGTCTTCTTTTCAGTAACCAAAGATTGGCAAGCTGTTTTCACTTTTGAACATTAAGTTCGACATAATATGTTAAGCTTTGTTGATTTTTTTCCATAAGCTAGGTCTTTACCACCTTACTAACGAAAAAAGAAACAGAGTCACACATAGCTGCTATTGTCCATGAAACAATGTATAAACTAACATTAATTGCATAAGATAAAAAGTAGAAAAATAAATGCCAGAATTTATTGGCATACATTAGGTAAAACACAGAGAAAAAGTTTACTTTCAGTACAAATAGCTCTATTGTCCCCTTTTTAGTTGGTACATGCTTCATTTTTTACTACAGCGTTGGATGTAGAGTTGGTTAAAAGGCGTCTTCTTACATTCTATGAATTAGCAAGGCCACATGACTCCTTAAGTGGGTGATTTTGTTGGGCTGATCTTTCGCACCTTTCACAATTAGGAGAAGCAAATTCAGATTTAGCTATTGGTGTTTATGAAGACAAATGTTATACAAATATTTAGGAAAACCTATTTCCAAATAATAGTAATGCAAGAAGTAAAAACCATGACAAACCTTCAGACTTGCTCTTATGTTCAGGCGTCCTTTTCACACTTGTAGTATCAATGGATGTATAATAGAGTGGCTCATTCTGCTGTAAAGGACAAATGACGACCTAAGAACGGTGGACTGGGATGAAAATATGTAATGCATAAAAAGTAAAGCACATAAATGGTTATGTACCTCTTCATAACAGTCATCTCTTGATGCTTTGTTGCCCTTTTTAAAACACGATAAAGATGGCTCGACCGCCCTGCGTCTAATGACTCTCCTTGATCTCCCTGTTTAAATTCCAACAACATAATCTTTATTGAAAACCCTCAGAATCCAAATAAGATGAAACCAAAATCTCGAACTACCATACATGTTACCCAAAAAGGCCACAACCAACACGCGACCGATCCAAACACTCAAAACATCCTTATTAACCTCTTGTTAAAAGTTTACCCATTTTGCCCAAGATCATCTTGTTACCCATTTTGGCACGTCATACTTGAAATAGCGAGAAATGACAAAGAAAGCTTACCTTGTAGAACCATTTTATTTATTCTTTTGGTGAATGAAAGGTGGCTGTTTCGACCCATTTACTTAATCCCCTGTAAAACTATTTTGGCACGTCAAACTCAACGTAATCCCCTGTAGAACCATTTTATTTATTTAGTTCATACTAATTTTAGAAGCAATAATCATGTGAGCGTGCTCAAATGAAAGGTGGCTGTTTCGACCCATTTACTTATAAATGCGTCGATTTAAGTTATGATTAATTATAAATTACAATAGGTTGATCAAACAAAAGTATATATTCTTATTGACATTAATTACTTATAAAAAATGAACAAAAATACAGCACAAAGTGTTTGGAGTCAACCAAAAAGCAACCCAGTTTGACCTGAACAAAAAAAAGTCAAACTCCTTATGTGGCAGTAAAACAACAATCCCTTAACATAAACATAAATAAGTTCGCATACCTTGATTTCTAACGTGCGCTGATCCATATATGGCAGCACGCTCCTTTGAAGTATCTGCTATTTCGTTCTGGATACCTGTAATGACAACATGTTAAAAAAAGTCAGTATACCTTAAAATGTATGTTAAAGAATCAAGCCGGCAGATTCTCTCAGTCCTAATAGACGAAAAATATGCTTCAGGCAAGTCAAAAGTAGCATCCGTCTGTTGACGACTACGTCTTATAGCAGGACCATCCTACACACTATTCGAATGAAGTGACATATACAAAATGGCTGTTTGCGACTTCTTGTCACAGTAACGAATCCAACATTATATAAAAGGCGATAACTTTTTAAAAATGCCAAGCTAAATACCCGTGTGAAGCAGTATGAAAAATTCAGATATCAAAGCGCGTTGTAAAAAAAACCAACGGGCAATAGTCTTTAAATTTGAAAATACATGACCGATGAGGCGAAGTATGTTTGGATTTCATCAAGAAAATAAGAAGCCAAGCACAGATTACCTGTGAAAGCAAACTTAGATCTGCTGCGCCACTTCTTCAGAAACGATACAAAAGGTACCATGGTGACAATTATTCACGCTTTCATTGTACCGAAGCTAGTACATTATAAGAAATACAAATCGCGAAAAATAGCAGAAAAGAGGGCAATTAAAAAGCGCAATAGTATGATGCATATACTGCATTACGTTAGGCCGCCTTTTTTAGCAAAAAAGAAACAATAAGACCTTATGTTTGAATGTATGTGGGCATCATCATAAAAGAGGCTCAGGCCTGCGAGTGCGAAGGCGGCATCAAAAACCCGTAACGGCTGCAACCATGTGGACGCCCCGCCGAGATACGGGTTTCAGTAAACTACGCCTCCCAAAACAGTAAACGCAGAAAAAATTCATCATCGCCTCGGTTACCATATTACATAACTCAGTATCGAAGCCATTTGTACTTATCACAACCCCTCACAAACGGTATCACCATCATTGTGTCTGTTTACGTGTAACTGAAACAACTAAGTAATGAACGGGAAATAGGGTGGTGGATCGGGTCAAATCGGGTCGGGCGGGGGTGTTTAATGAATGCATTAAAAGCACCTCGGGGGAACGATCTTCATGGTTAATATATAAGGTATAAATATAAGGCTCAGATAGGTAGACAGTCAAAAAAAAGAGGACACATCCGCCATGGCTGCAAATCTAGTGATTTGCCCTGCCAAGATACGGAAAATTTCAACTCTTAATCGAAGTCGCTCAAAATCATCATAGTATGTTACAATCAATATCTCCATCATTCTCATTTCTTACAAACCGATTAATGTCCAGTATTCTTTTTCAATCAGTCGAAAGATCTGCAATGGAAAGAAAGTCAAGTTCCAAAAAACACAGACCGATTGCACCCTTTTTTCACATAGACGGCACCGGGGCTTTGTGCCCAGCGTCGGCCGATGACGCCAGTATGTCAGGAATTTGCGAGGCTCAGATCCGCAACCGCTGCGGCATTACAGAATCCCTGCCATGGCTGCAACCACCGTGTTGATGTGGCTGCCCAGCCAAGATATAGGCAACTGTTTACCACAAATACGATTGCGAAAAAATATCATCATTGCCTTCATTTTCTCTATACCCATGGCTGCAAATCTAGTAACTTGCCACACCATGGCTACAAATGTATAAGCACTTTACCCGAAATACACATTCCCTTAAAGTGTAAATAATTCAAGGAACGATGTTCCAAGCCGTTATTTAATCCATACCATGGGTGCAACTGTGGAGGTTGCTGAGGCGAGTAATTCTCGCTCTCTACCATCCTTCCACTTAACGCATCATACCAAACGCGTCACTTTTATTATATTTTAACTTTATATAAAAGGTAGTACTCAGGTGAAAAGCATACTAACACACATAATTAGCTGCCTCAGTATCTAAAAACAGATTTCAACATACGGTTCTATCAATCTTTATAGCTCTTGTTGCACGCCATGGATAGCGGTAACAAAACATAGCTTTTATTTTCTGACAAATCAAAACATATGCAAGCGAAGACCCGAAAGCATAAGCCAGCACAAACCATAAATCTTTATATAGTGTTTAGTTTCGCACAACCGAAAGGTCAGATCATACACGCTAATATTCAGCGTGAGTCTGCCAAAATAAGGTCAACAAACCAAACTCATAAGCCCAAAATAAGGAATGCCCCTCTTCCTCTTTATTAGTCAGCAAACACACAACCTGCCATAATTTAGTGTGTGGTACACAACACAACAATAGAACTTGCAGCAGTTACAATAATAATGCAACCTTTTTCAAAGCAATCGTCACACACCGATCAACATCGCCGCGCACCATGAATGGTGGCAACAAAGAGATTGGTGGCATCGAGAAGCCTAGTGTAGGTCACATTTAGCATATGTGTTCATAAGCAAAAAAAACAGCTTATTTCAATTGCAAATACCAAAAAAATGAGCTTATCAAACTGAGGATTTTGCTTTTTTTCTTTTCCAAACAGCATATCATTGTCATGGCTGCGAGCTTAAGAAGCTCACCCCGCCACGATGCAAACAGTACCGACTTAAAACGACCCAATTTCATGGCTGCGAGCTTAGCCCCGCCAGGATGCAAATAAAAGTTAAATTTACTAATATAAGCATCACGTATTAGAACACAGATCAAACATATGAAATTCATTCTAAAAATGAACCTCAACTTTCATCACAGATATCATTAACATACGAAATCCACATCTATCGTTTCCAAACCACGCATAAATCAGATGCTAAAAGCGACGTAATCAAATAAAATACACAAAAGTATTTAAAAAATAATTATACCTTATATATTAACCATGAAGATCGTTCCCCCGAGGTGCTAGAAAGCTAAACAACCGAATCATCAACTCAAACAGGAGATATACCTTGTTATATGAAACCTGTTAATATTTTTAGCAAAGAGCAGTACCGCTCCGGCAATAACATCCTATCGCCGAAACCGTAACCATGACACAAATCCCCTTGCTCATCTATTTCTAGAGAGAGAAGAAGAAAGATCTAGAGAGAGAGCCAACAGAGGTGTTGGTGTGTGTTAATGGAGAAGTTGTTGGCTTTGGGGACGGTGGGAGGAATTGAGAGATGAACACGTATGAAGAGGGACGGTGGGGAGCGGGTCAAATCGGTTGACAATCAATGCATTAAAAGCACCTCGGGGGAACGATCTTCATGGTTAATATATATGTATAATAAGACAACTTTATTTATATCGTCTTATGCAGGATTTAGATGCCTTGGTCAATAATTAAAAGGAATTTGTTACGTATATTAATACCCCTTAATGATGTTTTATTTATTGCGCCAAGATGTGTTGAATTTAACAAATAAGATTTACAAAAAAATTTGCGTTTAAACATATAGCATAAAATACATAAACATAACTATAAATGTTTAGATTGCGAGACCTTTTAATTTTGGTGGCCATGTACAATCGCCCCACATGCACAGGGTAATCAACGCCTCTAATCTTATGTTTCCTCATTAGTTATTATCATACATTTCTTAGGGGGTGTTTACCAAATTAAGTGGCTCCATATGAACCTCTTAATTAGCATCTTATTGGGCCTACAATTCTTCCTTATTAAGAAGAAAAGAAACAACCTCTTAGTCAATGCAAGTTAAGCATGTGAATCTTTTAATTTATATTTACCATATATAAAGTATATATATTTTTCTTTAAAACTTAAAAATGAGTAAATGTTTTTAGATAATGTTCATATTTATAAAAAACAACATAATTTATTAAATATTCTATTTTAATGTGAATGAAAACATATGCATATAAAAAAGTTAATGTTCTAATACTTAACTACAATTTAAAACACCAACTTTCATCACATTTACTACACACTATACATACATAAAAATAACGCACACACAAATTAGCACGAATATAAACCGTCGCCACTATGCGCGAATAATCGTTCAGTTTTAAAAATAAAGTGATCTATTTAGCAACAAAAGTTTTATAGCAATACAATCATATACTTTGTCCCAATATTATTGTTCTTGCTTCTTTTTAAGATTTTCAAAGTAATTGTCGACTATTAAAAATAGATATGAAATTTTGATGTACATCTTACATGAAGAAGATTTAAGATGAATTCAACAAATATTGAATGTTTTTAAACACATTTTGATGAATAATTCTGATTGTGTTTGTTTGTGAAAATCAAAACCTTTTGGTGAAAGTGAAATAGATGGCGGGGATATTTTTGGCCCTTAAAATTTGATCCATATTGATTCATCTCCCTCAACAAAACATATTCATTGCCACGAACATCTAAAAGTGTGTATATGATCGATTAACGGTGCGTCCGACTATTGTATGTATATATATGTTAACTTACCAAGTATATTTTCTCGACCAATTTCACAGTTTCAAAATTACTTTCTGTGATTTTCACGGATCATAGAATGAACATAGATATAACTATAACCTTTAAACACATCCTGTTATATAAATTAGTATTCATATTAGATTGTTTAGGGGGTTTAGTGAAACTTTAGCCCAAGTTTAGCCCAACTAGGGAATTCATTAGTCGGTTACCATATACAATATATATAGGGATAAAAGGAATCGACTGTCATTAATCTCCTTCATAGCAGCTAGGTCACAACTCGGTTTAGAGTTGGTTTACTTCCCCCCTCATCTCTACAATAAAGAGGTGAGGGGGGAGGGGTTGTTGTACATGCATTCTTTTCTTTACAAACGAATATTGTTCTTGTGTGAATATTACGTTGACTGTTATGAGTTCTAGTTGTGAGGGTATCTGTTATCTTCTTGGAGTATCTTGATCGTGTATTCCGTGTTCTAGTAAACCAGGTTTGTTGGGATTCTACAACAAGTGGTATCAAGAGCTTAGGTTCGAAGGGATTGGTTGCTAGGTGTCGATCATTATTACTTGGGCAAGAAGTATAACGAAGGTTGCAAGGTCTGGTTATTTGAAGGTTCTGTTTCAGAAAACAGAAGACACAAGGTTTCTTGAAGATTGGTTTTTTGACTTCAAAGGTGTCGGGTCTTTCTTGCAAAGGTTTCTCACATAGTTCTCGGGTTCGTCGGAAGTCGACAACGATTGCAGGTTCTGTTGTTTGGTTTTCAAAGCAACATGGGTGTTTGTTTTTGTTGTTCGGTTCGCAACAACATGGTGCAATGGATAGTCGACGGAAAAGGGTTTGTTGATTTTGGTTTAGAAAATCAACAGGTTGGTGTGTTTGGATTTGTCGGGATTTTCGACAAAGAACATAATCAGGTTCTTGATTCTCGGTTAGAAGATAAAGGCTTGTCGGGCTTTTTACGAGGGTTACTTGGGTTTAAACTAACCAGTTTCTTGCAAGGTTGTATATCGACAAGGGTTCTTGTCAATCGGTTTTATGGTCGACAAGGTATTGGTGTTCGGTTTTTCTTGAACATCAAGGAGAAGCACAAGATCGTCTTCGAGGTGCCCGGTTTTCAGTTATTGAAGATCGAGGAAGTTCCGTCGTGTTTTTTGGGTTTCGGTTTTTCAGTTTCGAAAAACGAAGGATCACTTTAAAAGTCGGAGTTTTGCTATTGTTGACGATTGTTTTCTTGGCGGGTATAAGTCCAAGATAAAAAAAAGAAATCGTTTTTCAAAATCACTTTTAAAGGGATAGTACGTGAGGTGTCATGGTCCTATATTATCTATTCTTGTTACATGCACTGAGATATGCATGCATGAGAGAAGTGCTAAAGTTTTAATTTGAAGCTTTAATTTGTTAAAGGTTTATTTAACAAAAGTGTTTTAAGTTTCAATCTTTTCTTGTCGTGTTGCTTAGTATCTTGGATCTCAAGTTACGGGTTTAGCATATAAAGTCGACAAGGGTGTTTTAAAGGCACACAATTACTTTGTTTAGTTCGGTGTTGTGAGGTTTACATCACAAGGTTATTAGAATAAACAAAGGGTTTACGAATGATGACAGGGACCAAGTTTGACATCGAGAAATTCGATGGGACGAATGACTTCGGATTATGGCAGGTAAGGATGAAGGCTTTGCTGGAACAGCAAGGATTAGCTGCAGCATTGGAGGAGTTACCTGCAGCCACGATCGTGGCATATGATAGCGTCATTCAGAAAAAGGCTTACAGCGCATTGATCTTATGTTTGGGTGATCGGGTCCTACAGGAGATCACCAAGGAGACGACTGCAGTGGGGATTTGAAGAAGTTATGTACTTTTCAAATGCATACAGGTAAGAATCAGTCTGAACATATTGATGAGTTTCACAAGTTGGTAGGTGACTTGACGGCTATAGATACTGTTATATCGGATGAGGATCAAGCATTATTATTACTCACATCTTTACCATCGTCTTACGATAATTTCGCGGAGACTTTGCTATATGGTCGGGATACTTTGAAGCTAGAAGACGTGCTCGCGACACTTAATTCTAGGGAACTTCAAAAGATAACGAAAGTAAAAGGTGATGGTGGTGAAGGGTTGTATGTGAGGGGAAGATCTGGTTAAGATAGATATAGAGCAAGATACAGATAGTGCATGGTCAAAGTCACAAGGAAGAAGCAACAGACAGTCTGAGAAGCATTTGAAGAGGGATTGTCCTAGGTATAATCATAAAAAAATCTTATGGTTTTGTCAGGAATGAAGATCAGGTATCCAGTTCTGGAGCTGATGGGTATGACAATGCTGATGTTATGATGGCTATGAGTGTTGAAGAACTATTGGACTGGATCATGGATTCAGGGAGTTCATACTATATAACATACAGGAGAGATTACTTGGTTGATTTTAAAGAGTATGATGGTGGTAATATACTGCTTGGTGATGGCAGGGAATGCCGTGTACAGGGGACAGGTAAGGTTCAAGTACAGATGAGGGATGGGTCAAGTTTCGTGTTGGACAACGTCAGGTATGTTTCGGAATTAAGGCGAAACTTGATATCGTTGGGTACTCTTGAAAAAGAGGGTTTTACTGAAAAGATGCAGTCGGGCAAGATCAAGGTTATAAAGGGTTCACTAGTGGTACTATCAGGAACAAGAAGAGCTAATTGCGTATATACCCTAGATGGTCAGGCAGTGACTAGAAAGACATTGAAGGGTAGGAAGCAGTTAGGAGAATATCAGACTGGGTGAAAGATCAAGACGGGTAATGTTCTTGATTTTTGTAATCAGAGGTCTACACAACAATGTACGAAGAGTGAGGTCACCAAACATTTGGGTGTTGCAGGGATACATCAGCAGAATGGGTTGGTTAAGGAAACAAATGTGAGACTCTTAGCTAAGGTACGTTGTTTTCTGATTCAGTCTGGTTTGTCCAAGGTTTTTTGGGCAGAGGATACAACTATGTCTATATATCTAGTGAATAGGTCACCATCATTTACGATTGGATTTAAGACACCTGTAGATATGTTAGGGTTTTTTTTGGTTGGCTTGCTATTAAGCAAGGGATGCTTAAACTGGTTAAGTTCAAGTGCATATTCCTGGGATACCGTAAAGGTATAGTGGGTAATAAGCTTTGGAGGTTAGATGACGTTACTTCAAAGGTAGTGCTTTACAGGAATATGGGTTTCAATGAAAGTAAGGAATACAAAAAAAACTTTTATTAGTTCGGGTGTAGGTACGGGTTCAGTGCAGGTGTTGCAAGGAGTCAAGTTTGACGTGGAACCACATGAGGATCATACATTTGAGGTGGAACCTCATAGGAATGTCGATCATGTAGTTGGTTCGCAAGAAGTACAAACTCAGGATTTGATATACTATCATCCAACACGTGATAGGGAGCAACACCCAGCATCAGAACTATTCAGTTATAGAGAAGACAGCAATGAGGCTGCTTTTGCAGTTGCTGAAGCAGAGAAGATTTATGCACATGAGTCATTGACTTTTAATAATACAATTGCTTATGAGGTGATTTCTAAGTGAAAGGCTAGATTGAAAGATGATATGGATGCATGGTCAGATGTGTATGTGCTCAACAACGGTTGCAGGAAATGCAGTGACGACAGCGATATCTATTACTGGGAGTATACACCAGGTATGTTCATACATCTATTTCTCTATATAGATGGTATGGTTTTTTCTTACGGATGCAAGGCTGAAATCTGGGTTACCAAGGGTTTGCTGGTTAAAGCAAAGGAAAATGTACTTGGTATGGAGATCGTCAGGGATCAGTGTGGTAATACTCTGAGGGTGTCCAATCCAGGTTTTACAACGAAAAGTTAGAGGGACACTCCATACTGTCGTTGAAGGGTAGTCTATCAGGGGACTGTGATGTGGAAAAGAATGGTAAGTGGTCATGTATATATGCGGTTGGAAGCCAGGAGTATCAGATGGTCTGCACGAGACTTGACATAGCATCTGCAGATGTGGGTATGTTGGATAAGTTTGATCGTGGATTATAGACAGACGTATAGGTTTTTATGGATTTTAACTACATCATGGGAAGATCGATCACTGTCATGGGTAGATGAATCACAAGGTACGGGTTTATGATACAAGGATGTGCATGAAGCTAAGAAGCTATGATGTTGCACATGATGGCTTTGTCGCCAACTGAAGCGGATTATATGACACATACGGAGGCTGCAAAGGAGGCTATTTGGCTAAAGGGACTCGCAATAGAGTCAGGATTCGAGCTAAAGATAGTAGTGGGTATTGCTACAGGTGCATTGTCAAAGGCTATCCCTGGTTCGAGGTTTCAGCACTAGTTGAAGCTGCTGCGTATCGAAGATTTCTAATATGATACTAAGGTGGAAATTGTTATATAAATTAGTATTCATATTAGATTGTTTAGGGGGTTTAGTGAAACTTTAGCCTAAGTTTAGCCCAACTAGGGAATAAATTAGTCGGTTACCATATACAATATATATAGGGATAAAAGGAATCGACTGTCATTAATCTCCTTCATAGCAGCTAGGTCACAACTCGGTTTAGAGTTGGTTTACTTCCCCCCTTATCTCTACAATAAAGAGGTGAGGGGGAAGGGTCATTGTACATGCATTCTTTTCTTTACAAACGAATATTGTTCTTGTGTGAATTAAATTTGGAAACAATAAATTTCTAACTTGTTGCGTCTTCCGTGAAGTAACGTTCCTCAAGAGCATTCCAAAGTTCCTTAGCCGTGGAATAGTTCTGATATACGTCGAAGAGCGGATCTGACATAGCATTGAGGATATGTCTACGACAAATGAAATCATCATTTTCAAACTTGAGATGCTCACGGGAGGCAGTCAGGGTTTCGTCTTCGGATTCTTTAGGGTATGGCTTGGTCAGGACATATGCAACTTTCAATGTGGCTAAAAGAAATTGCATTTTCTTTTGCCAACGCTTGAAACTTCCACCATCGAAACGGTCCAACTTTACTATGTCAGTTGACATTTGCATCAGGTTCTTGGACGCCATCTTGATTCGAAAATTGCTTTAAGATTGTTAGTTTTGGGATTTAATAAAGATGGTTTTATGATGATGTATTTCGTACTACTACTTGTTACTTCAAGGCGAGTTCTCTCTATCCTTAAAGCAATTCCGCCCCCACTGTTCTTTCGAATAATCGTGTTTTGGGTTACCGACGAATTGCCTCCCAAGATACAATGAAGCAACGTATGTAGCAATTATCAACACTACACGAGGTGGTGATAATCTGGATGAACTACCGAGTTATCAAGGTTTTTAAGACACTACAAATAATAGTTCTATAACACTATTATTTATAGGAATCGGGTATAAAAGAAAGGTTTTGTATGTGTTTATTTTTGGTTTTGGATGATTAAAAACGCCAAAAGAACCCAATATTAATAGCCAATCCCATGACCATTCAAATAGTTACATTGGTTTACAAAAAGGTGCTATTAGTGACGGTTTAGCGACGACTTAGTGACAGAAAAAGCGTCACTAATCTTTATTGCCAGAAACAGTCGCGATGCTTCAGTCACAAATACCCTATCAACAGATCTAACCTCCACCTTTTTCGAGTTGACGCGTCTTCTTTATAATAAATTTAATTAGCGACGATTTTGTGACAGAAAAAACTGTCGCTAATAGCAAATTCGTGGATCTAAACCAAAACACAACAAAACTCTTTATTTTTCTTCCTAAGACTTTACCCAAATTGACCTATGTTTGCTTTGAAAATAGTTACCCAACAATCCCCCACCATTTTCAAAATAGACATAAGTTTTAAAAACAACACATAAGACCTAACCCGATTCATAAAACCCCGGGGGAGTTATGCACAAGTAAAGATGGAATATTACACCTTGAATCTTTACGTAGTGAAAGCGCTCAAGATTAACTAGGGTAAGAGTGGTTAAACCAAAGTCATTGAACCACCTTCCTTTTTATGTTAAACGGAAACGCTTCACGCATATCCTTCCTCTCGTTCATTCAATCTACTTTCTGCCGACCCGTTTAAACTGGCCTTGGGTCTATATCTCGGTTTCTCATAATGCTTTAGAGCCAAGCCCTTTAGCTCATAGGAAGCGGCCTCACTTCTACATTCAGATAGGTGGACATTATCAAGGATGTTACCGTAGCTTAAACATCCCAACACAACATGTGTTATAATTCCATTAAGAATTTTCTAATTCACCCTTTTCCTACACTACGATTCAAGTTCTACTAACCCTAGGATGATGATTAAATTTACAGAACTTCTAGTCACGTTCGGATGATGTACTTTTGCTTCTCTAGAGACTTGGTGAATAACCAAGCGTTAAGACAAGGTTCCATCATGGGTGACTAATTGTACATGGGCTTGAGTCTCATCCCCTGTGAAGTACTTTCAATCAGTTTTCTTGGTAATCCTTTTGTAAAAGGATATGCTAAGTTCTTATTAGATCGTAAGAAGCTAACGGTGATCACCCCATCATTTATCAACTGATTGACTTGTCTGTGTCTAAGTCCAATATGCCTGGACTTACCATTATACACTTGATTGTACGCTCTTGATAGTGTAGATTGACTATCACAATGCACAGATATTGGCGGCATAGGTTTCGGCCATAAGGGTATGTTTATTAACAAGTCCCGTAGCCATTCTGCTTCTTTGCAACATGAAGCCAATGCTACAAACTCTGCTGCCATAGTAGAGTCTGTTAAACAACTCTGTTTCTTTGATCCCCAAGACACTATACCCCCACCAAGAGTGAATATCCATCCGCTCATAGATGCGTAGTCTTCTTGATCAGTTATCCAACTTGCATCAGTATAACCTTCTAATACTGATGGATCTCTGTTGTATTCCAAACCATAATCCATGGTTTTCTTTAAGTATTTAAATACTCGATTTACAGCATCCCAATGTTCCTTGCCAGGACTACTAGTATGCCTACTTAATCTTCCTACGGCATAAGCAATATCAGGTCTAGTACATGTCATTGCATACATAAGACTACCAATAACCTTAGCATACTTATTTTGGGCTAAGATTCTGGCAGTATTGTAAGTTAATTTGGAACCTACTTCGAATGGAGTGCTAACAGGCAAGCAATTAAATCTATCAAAGAGCTTTAAGATCTTTTCGATATAATGAGACTGTGTTAACATCAGTCTATTTTCCTTTCGAAGAATCTTGATGCCTAGGATGACATCAGCTTCTCCTAAATCTTTCATATCGAAGTTTTCAGACAACAGTTTCTTTGTCATTTGCACTTGTTCTAGGTCAGTTCCAAAGATTAACATATCATCTACATATAAGCATATTATAACACCTTTTCCATTTATGAATCTGCTATACACACACTTGTCTGATTCGTTAATTCTAAAGCATTATATAGGATTCACTTGATCAAATTTTGATGCCATGTTTGGGGGGATCTTGATTAGAACCATACAAGATTTATAATTCTACAACATTTATTTTCTTGTCCTTGTATTACAAAACCTTCTGGTTTCTCCATGTACACTTCCTCCTCTAATTCACCATTTAAGAAAGCAGTCTTGACATCCATTTGGTATAATTTGAGCTTATTATGAAAAGCTAAGGCTATCAAAATTCTAATGGTTGTAGTCCTTGCAACCGGGGCGTATGTGTCAAAGTAATCAAGTCCTTCTCTTTGTGTGAAACCCTTGGCAACCAATCGTGCCTTAAACTTTTCAATACTGCCATCAACTCTTAATTTCCTTTTGAAAATCCATTTACTTTTGATGGCTTTTGATCCAGGAGGTAAGTCTACAAGAATCCAAGTAATTAATTCCTATGATGGAATCATTTCACATTTCACATCTTCTTTCCAAAATGATGATCCGTGAGAATTCAATTGCTTCAGAGTATGTTTGTGGGTCTTCATCAAATTGTAATTATTGGATATCGCTTATTAAACCTTTTCTATCATCTCCTTCACTAGAATACATCTCAAAATTCCAGGACCGAATGTTCTTTGCATTCATTGAGACGATTGCTCCTTCTAGGTTTAACTTGTTGATGATCCGAGAAAGAATCATCATTATTCCCTTTAGTAGTTATGGGAATTTCTGTAGACACAGTTTCATTAGAGATTTCATGTGCCTTGGGGATAGTTTTGAACCTATTTTCGTCAAAGCGAGCATCTCTAGATTCAATAATAGTATTAACCAAAATTAGATCATTTGGTTCTACTACTATAAATCTATAAGGCTTGTGCTATTTTTGAAGCAAAACCCAAAACTTATGCATTCAATGCCTTTGTCTCCTAATTTTCTTTTCTTCGACTCGGGGAGTCGGACAATGCCCCTACATCCCCATATTCGAAGATAGTCTAGTTTTGGAGTTCTTTGGTTCCATAACTCATATGGAGTTTTAATACTCCTCTTGCTTGGTACTCTGTTAAGTATGTAACAAGCTGTAAGCAATGCTTCACCCCAATATCCAGAAATTAATCCAGAATATGACATCATGGAGTTAACCATATCCATCAAAGTGTGATTCTTTCTTTCCGTAATACCATTCTGTTGTGGTGTATACGGAGCTGTAACTTGGTGAGCAATACCCGTAGATTGGAAATATGTAGGATCATAGTATTCACCACCCCTATCAGTCCGAAGACATTTTATTCTAGTATCACACTTAAGTTCTACTTCACTTTTGTAGATCCTAAATTTTTCAAGGACTTCATCTTTTGAATGTAAAAGATAGACATAGCAATATCGTGAGTAATCATCGATAAAAGTAGCAAAATAAGTTTTCCCACCAATTGTTGGTGTAGCATGTAAGTCACATACGTCACTATGCACTAATTCTAATATTTTAGAAGATCTTTGAATTGTAGGAAAAGGTAGCCTAGTAATCTTAGTATGCATGCATGTTTGACATTTATCATTTTTAGAATCTAGTTTAGGAATTAGATTTGCATTAGCCATATTTCTCATGCGTTTAAAATAAACGTGACCTAATCTAGCATGCCATAATAAGGAAGAGTCAAAGTAATAAGAACTAGTAGGCATTTTATTGATAGCATTATTGTTAGTTACAATACCAGCAGACGCATCATTAGCGTCGCTTATTTCAGTCATGTTTACATCATTCACACTACTATTTACAACATCTTTAATGTTCAATTTGAACATTCCACCGGTGTGATAGCCTTTGCCAACGAACTTGCCACCTTTGGAGAGGATGAACTTATCAGATTCGAAGACAAGTTTAAAGCCGAATTTGTTCAGGAGTGATCCAGACACCAAATTCTTACGGACATCTGGAACATGGAGAACATCATTAAGGGTTAAGGTGTTGCCAGAAGTGAACACCAAATCGATTTTACCCTTTCCTTTCACTTGTGCAGTTGAGTGGTTTCCCATGTAGAGCATAGAGTATGAAGGCTCATATGTTTTGAACATGGTCTGGTCGTTGCACACGTGTCGAGTGGCTCCAGAGTCCACCCACCAAGATTTCTCTTCTTCGAGCGAGAACGCTTCGGATATCATGGCAACAAAGTTATTATCTTTGTTCTTGTTGTCATTTCCTCCATCCTGTTTCTTTTTTAACGCGCGGCATTCCCGCTTGAAATGTCCCGGCTTTTTGCAATTGTAGCAGATGACATCCTTTTTATTCTTTTTGAACTTCTTTTTGTCCTTATCATCGTGTCTACGTTTCTTTCCACCAGCTTTGGAAGATTCTCCCTTTTCCTCCACGACGTGTACCTTGGATGTGTCATCATTTGTTTTGTTTTCCAAACGATATTGTTCTTCAATAAGAAGATGCTTGCCAAGGTCTTTTAAGGATAAATCATCCTTACGATGTTTAAGATTTTTCTTAACATCTTTCCAAGTGGATGGGAGTTTGTCAATGATGGATGCCACTTGTATGGATTCATCCATGTTCATGTTGTTTTGTGTAAACATACTAAGAATGTGCTCAAGTTCATACATTTGGTCCATTATTGGACGTGAATCTACCATTTTGTAAGAATTAAATTTGGAAACAATAAATTTCTTACTAGTTGCGTCTTCCGTAAAGTAACGTTCCTCAAGAGCATTTCAAAGTTCCTTAGCCGTGGAATAGTTCTGATATACGTCGAAGAGCGGATCTGACATAGCATTGAGGATATGTCCACGACAAATGAAATTGTCATTTTCAAACTTGAGACGCTCACAGGACGCAGCCAGGGTTTCGTCTTCGGATTCTTTGAGGTATGGCTTGGTCAGGACATATGCAACTTTCAATGTGGCTAAAAGAAATTGCATTTTCTTTTGCCAACGCTTGAAACTTCCACCATCGAAACGGTCTAACTTTACTATGTCAGTTGACATTTGCATCAGGTTCTTGGACGCCATCTTGATTCGAAAATTGCTTTAAGATTGTTAGTTTCGGGATTTAATAAAGATGGTTTTATGATGATGTATTTCGTACTACTACTTGTTACTTCAAGGCGAGTTCTCTCTATCCTTAAAGCAATTTCGCCCCCACCGTTCTTTCGAACAATCGTGTTTTGGGTTACCGACGAATTGCCTCCCAAGATACAATGAAGCAACGTATGTAGCAATTATCAACACTACACGAGGTGGTGATAATCCAGATGAACTACCGAGTTATCGAGGTTTTCAAGACACTACAAATAATAGTTCTATAGCACTATTATTTATAACAATCGGGTATAAAAGAAAGGTTTTGTATGTGTTTATTTTTGGTTTTGGATGATTAAAAACGC
Source organism: Tanacetum coccineum (assembly GCA_026074375.1). Classification (NCBI taxonomy): domain Eukaryota; kingdom Viridiplantae; phylum Streptophyta; class Magnoliopsida; order Asterales; family Asteraceae; genus Tanacetum; species Tanacetum coccineum. The sequence goes on along the minus strand of BQNB010009554.1, from coordinate 66,916 downwards.
AGAAAGAACCCAATATTTATAGCCAATCTCATGACCATTCAAATAGTTACATTGATTTACAAAAAGGTGCTATTAGTGACGGTTTAGCGACGACTTAGTGACAGAAAAAGCGTCACTAATCTTTATTGCCAGAAACAGTCGCGATGCTTCAGTCACAAATACCCTATCAACAGATCTAACCGCCACCTTTTTTGAGTTGACGCGTCTTCTTTATAATAAATTTAATTAGCGACGGTTTTGTGACAGAAAAAACTGTCGCTAATAGCAAATTCGTGGATCTAAACCAAAACACAACAAAACTCTTTATTTTTCTTCCTAAGACTTTACCCAAATTGACTTATGTTTGCTTTGAAAATAGTTACCCAGCAGAGGGTATCTGTTATCTTCTTGGAGTATCTTGATCGTGTATTCCGTGTTCTAGTAAACCATGTTTGTTGGGATTCTACAACACATCCATATAAAGAAAAATAAATCAAATCAATACACGCAGAAAAAAAATAAATGGATATGTATACAAGTTGACGCTTGAAACACAAAATGATGAACCATACGGGAATACTGAATCAAATCTACATAATCAGAAAAGTCCAAGACATTAACTACTGAACTATCACCTTAAATATATACAGCAATCAAATTATATTTATTTCCGATGTGGGACAATCATACCATACAAGATTAATTTTTAGGGCTTCGATTTCTTTTTGTTAACATAATTTGCGTTTTGAATCATTAATCTATGAGTTGTTATAACATAAATGTCACTACTAATACTAAGCATAAAGTTACAAAGCTATTTTTTTAACGGCAAATTTTATAAACTAGCAAGAAGCTAGAAAGAACATTACAAGACAATCAAATAAGGGTTTTTCAACCAATACTCCCAAGAAAAAGAGCTACGACATCTATTAATGCACCAAAAGAAAGAACGCGAGACAATATCATCAAAAAGCACCGAACGTCTTGGAGGAGCCTCATCAAAGATAGAACGATTGCGGAATGACCAAATGAACCACCAGGAGATATAAAAAACTCCCTCCAACATGATCTTTAGCTTCGAGGGCAACCGGATAGAGCCGAACCAAACATCCCAATCTTCAAACGAAGAAACATCAACCCAATGGAGATCCCACCAACGACATATCCGATTGAAAATGAGCTTAGCCATGTCGCAACGAAATAACACATGGTGAACATCTTCTAAAGCTAAACCACAAACCAGACAAAAAAAAGAGTCAAGAAAACCCCCTCTAGAAACAAGATTACCTCTAGTCGGGAGGCGATCAAGCCGAGCACGCCAAGCAAAAACATTAACCTTAACCGTAATATACTTCACCCACCTAGTAGCATCAGTCATAGCTGGAAGAAAGAGATCGTCTAAGGAAGAACAAATATCTTTAACACGAAACTCGCCATCACCATTAAGATCACAAGCCCATCTATCAACGACGGAAGAGAGGGAGATTGACCCTAACGTCGACATCAGATCCAACCATTGTTGCCGTTCATAACCGTCCCGAACCTGTCTACGAAAGGAACCATCAAGGGAAACATCACCACATTTCACAGCAACAGAAACATCTTTAATCCTTTCTAAAGCAAATAAACGAGGATAGCGAACATAAAGAGGCATGTCCGAAATCCAGTTATCTAACCTGGTGTTAAGCACCCTATTCTAATCTTACAATGGGAGAAAAAAATCAAAACCCTTTGAAGATAAAACCTGGACCTCACGCAAAATGGAGCACCAAATCGAATTGGTATGAATCGAGTGAGAATCTAAAGAAGCACCATAGATAGCACCAATAACTTGCGACCATAAAGAACCATCACGGGAGAGAAATCTTTAATATATACTTTATATGCTAATTTAAAAAGATAATTATAAATAACATTAGTTAGGTAAAATAAGGTAGTATTACTAAATTACATGCACTAAACTATCGATGAAAAGTAGGGTGTTCATCCAGTGGCGGACCTAGGATTTCAACTTACCTAGGATTTCAACTTAAGGTGTGCACTCGACTTGCTACGAATTTCTTTTTTTCATCCTGCGAAATTTTGGGTCGGTTTTCAAGTCGGGTTTTTCGGGTTTGGTTGGTTCAGGTCGGGTTTTTCGGGTTTGGTTGGTTCAAGTCTGGTTTTTTCGGGTTTATGCTTATAACAAATATATAAGATCAAAATATACCTGACGGATTTATAATGCAGCGACTCATAATATATCTGAAAGTAGATTAATTAACATGCCAATTTATCACACGTATGACTAAATAAATATGAGATATCGAAAACAATATAAACATAAAAATATTATTAACACACCTAGTTCTTGATTGTAAATATAAACATTTAAGTTGCTTATAATAAATGAGCTAAATGTAAAGATAACACAGTGAAAGAAAAAACACTGCAATATTCGTAAGTTGTGTTTTTAAGTTGGGCTCTTGTGATAGAAAATGAGTGGGCTCAAAGTTGGGTAATAGAAAAAAGCTTACATCATAACAGGGCTAAATAAAAAATATAGAACCCTACACAATACACAATGCACGCCTCCTTCTTCTTCTTCAGAACCACTGCCTTGCTTAAAATTACCATGAAATTATTTTTTGCATTCTTTTCTTATTCCATTAAAGGTAAGTTAGATTGGGTATGCACACAAAATTTTCATTCATTTTAAAGGGTATGCACTCGCAAATTTCTAGTGTATATTGTTCTTACTTCTCAACAAAAAAAAAAAATTACACTACTCAAATTTTACAAAGGGTATGCACGTGCATACCCGTTCTTCAAGCTAGATCCGCCCCTACAGCTAATGACGTTGACTAACGGGCTTACATGCATTTCTTGATATTTAAATTAAAGACAATGAGGTAAAAAAACTACTTTTCAGTTGCTTCCAGCTGACCCGCTGCTTTCGGCGGACTCCGTGCTTGGTGGGGCACTCGGATCGGCAACAACGGATTCGGGGCGAGGTACCCGTATTGGCTTATGTGCCACTCCGTCGTCTCGTGGCGGAAGAAGGATTACAAATGGCTGAAGATAAAAAGAATATATTAAAATTCTAATTTCAAAATACCCATAAACACTAAAAGAAAAAAAAAACTAAACTTACACAATTTAGCATGTGAATTAACACGTGAACGCAAATCACTGATCTGCTTGCGCAACCAGAACATTCCCATGTACAATCAAAGTTGGAGTATGGAGTTTGATCCATGACACTTTTATAGATGGAGTGTAGGAAAAAGGTAAAATTAAAGTTGATGCATGTGTGAATCTTAGACTGAATTATTTATATTACGAGGCATGCAGACCCGTACGATGCACACGGCTTGTATCTAATTGTTGATTGCGTACGGGTTGTATGTAATCCTAACTCTACAACATTTAACACACCCTTAACATTCTGGAAAAAAATCTCATGTTCTCAAATGTAGCCACTGTATATTTATCCATTTCCTCTAGAGCTCGTTTATCGCTTCTTCATAGCCTACATGACATCATAGTACAAAACTGGAACCAAGCTCGAGTAACATTGAAACCAAATTTCATATATATTAAAAAATTATCTGAAAATAAACAAAGTTACGTGCGCGTGAAATGCAATCTTATTGGACATGCCTACTTTGAAGTGTGAATATACTATTGTTATAATGTATCAACTCAAATTAAGCAGCTAGTTTCCAAGCAAAACTCCAATTCTGTAGCTAGTTAGCACGACCAAATAAGCCCAGGGGCTGCAACACTTAGGGGTGTTTCGATGTTGCTGTCAAGGGGTGTTTTGGTTGTTGTAAGGTGTGTTTAGATGCTGTTGTATGAGGGTGTTTGCTGCTGTCAAAGTTGTTGGAAGGCTGTTGTAAGGAATGTTTTTTTCTGCTGTGAAAGGGGTGTTTTGGTTGTTGTTAGAGGTTGTTTGGAAGATGTAGTTCCAGGTTTAGTATCCAATTTTTTTTTATCAAACTTTGTTTAAACAAAAACAATACCTCTTTCTTGAGCATTCTTATTCCGTACATTCCATATCTAGTGTTTGCAAGGCTAGCAAGTGATGCATCAACTTCAATAATCGCATTGCATGACAATATATAATCCAAATTTTAATTAATCAGATCTTATATTATTGCGTATATCAAACTATAAAGGAAGCTATATAATTATTTTATAGTGAACTAAGCATGTTGATTCATAGCAATCTTAAATCGACTATTATTTTACTAAGCACATGTGTAATAGAACGCAATGCACCAATTGTGTTTATATTTTCCTTTTGCTTATTCAGTTTCAAATAAGCAATTTGAAACTGATTATTCTCCCACCTCGAACTCAGTGGAGATTATTTACTAACTTGACCATGCAGTACGACACTTTTAGATGACTTAAAAATGAAATTTACTTACGGTGTAGCATCAAGACCACTAAGCGGCGGATAGTTGTAATTTTGTAATAACTTGGCGCACGTTATTACCCAGATGATTTGCATCACCTGACAAAGAGGTAAAAAATAATGACCATTTGTATTAACTCGTTTCAAAAACATCAAATTCGTACATTATTGATCCTAACTTCAGATGAATGTGAGAATTCCTCGATCTTCAGTTTATAGTATGTTGGTTCGTTATTTCCATTTGATATCGGCACACCTTCAATTAGTCATTTTCATGGTTAGAGAAAAATATATAGGCGTATAACAAAAAACAAATCGCACTTCTTGAAAGCAGCGCCATCATTTCTTTAGAAGAATGAAAGGAGACAGTAAAACTACCACTATTGTATTGCGAATTTTTATGAATACATGAATTGACTATATTGTGAAAATGGTTACGCAAAGCTCGTAACTTGACCTCTAAAATATCATTCGCTGGTAACTTTGTTGTGTCTGTATCATCTGCACAATTCAAGTTTAGGATCATTAACTATGTCCTCAAAAATCGTTATCCATAAACAAAAAAAAAGTTTAATATTTCAGAAAGGAAATAGAGAGATCACTAAGAACTGCTTTTTCACTTACAAATAAATGGATAAGGACATAATTAAGAAATCCTAAACAAATTTTATGTGAGGAGGTATAGCTCATGCATTCCATCGTGGGCTTTCATTTTCCTGAAATTAGTACGGAAAAAATGATTCAAAAGTGTGCAAGGAAAAGATGATACAAAAAAATAAGAACCAAAACAGTCTTTAAAAACTAAAAGCAACTATCGTTCAGTCTGTGGACATCAATAAGTCAACATCCTATGCTGGAGTTGCGGGTGGAAGTGCAAAGGATCAACCAAATGTTAATTCCAACTTTCGTACCTTGGTGTCTGATCCCGTATTTGATGGTATTAACATCTCTATTCCTCGTAAAGTTGTTGAAAAGGTTAGTACTCGCTTTGAACACACTCTATATGGCTACTTTATTGGAAAGAGAATGGCGTTTCCGGTTGTTGAATATTATGCTAGGAATAACTGGGCGAAACATGGGCTGAAAAGGATTATGATGAATTCCAAAGGCTTCTTTTTCTTTAAATTTGATTCCCGGGCTGGTTTAGAGGCTGTTCTGGAGGGTGGTCCTTGGTTGATTCGTAAATCTCCGATCATTCTCAAGAAATGGTCGATGTGGATGTTGTTACTATTGGTATTCCATCTCTTTCTGAGGATGATTTTACCAAAGAAACCATCCGTGTTGAGTATGAATGGAGGCCGCCCAGATGTGATACATGTAAGATTTTTGGTCATGTTCATGACTATTGCCCTAAAAAAGTGGTGAGTCCTCCTATTGTTGCTACTTCTAATGTTGTTACCCCTAATGCTGAGAAGACTAATGATGGTTTCTAAACGGTGGGTAAAAAGAAGAGGAGGAAAGGTAGGTCCAAGTCTACTAATGGCGGTCAGTTTACTAGTCCTTCGGATAAACATAATGTTAGATATAAGCCTAAAGCGACTACAAGTGCACCAATGAAGGGAACTACTTATTTGGTTATACATCTCAATCGACACCTATGTTGAAGACGACTGGTAATTCATCTAAGAAAGATAATCTCTCTATGTCTAATTCTTTTTCTGCCTTAAATGAAGAAGAAGAATAAGATGAAGAAGAAGTGGAAAATGTGTATGATGAATCGGCTAACTTAATTCTAAACACAAAAGCTGGTGGAAGTTCATCTTTCACGGCTGCTGCTGGTTAGCTTGTTTGGTTGTGTTATGTGTTCTAGTTGCAATTAGTTGTTTCTAGAGTTGTAAGAGTTTATGGCATGTCATAAGCTCTAGTTTTAGGTGTTTATCAAGCTGTTCAGCTTGAGGTTAATGTGGTACTTCAGCCACATTCTATTTGTTCTTAACTTTTTTCAGTTTTAATGTACTTTACCATGGTAACCCTTTACCCAAAAAACTACTGCCCATGTAAATTCAAATCCAATCCACCATACTAAACCACACCAACTATAAATTAAACCCTAGAGTTTCAAATATAACATGAGCTCCTTTATGGTCAAACTGGTTAAAAAAAGCTAGAGTTTTCTCACCACAGTAAGGTCAAAATAGCCAAAACAACTTCATAAATCCTAAAACTAACACATACCCATAACACTAACTATAAATTCATGATTGGCTTTATTTCAAGCTCAAACACAATAAAAGCTCGAAGCGTTTAGCTATAATTAGCTACATAAAACTACTCAAGCACTAAAACCAACACATACCCATTATACAAAACATTAAATGAAACAATAAATCAATAATCAGAAGATCAAAAAAAAAACATACCATCACCAAAGCTAGTAGTAGAAGCTTTCTTAAGACCTTTTTTCTTCAAAATAAACTTGTTCCAATAGAACCACTTGATAACACAATCAATATCAACTTGTGGTATTCTTTGAAACACCTATCTCTTCAAAAGCAAAACAAATAAGTTGTTAACCAAATTGCATTAAAAGTAAATCTAAAATTTTAGCTCAAGCATCTTTCTTATTGATTAACTAACAAGGCATTGGTACCTGATTTTTACAGTAGAAATAGTAGTCTAATGCTGAGGTTATGTTGGAGTTAGACACTAATTGTCATGGAAGGCAACAGTTCTCTTAAGCCGAATGTCCCGATGGATCTACATAAACATGACATGAGTCCAAAATATAAGTAATAGTTAAATGATTATGAATTATATTAAACTTTAATTCATAATCATCAAGCATACATCTTGACATCTTGTTACAACAGAATTTGATTCATAGCTCTAAATAACAAAACCCCTAGTTGTAATAATTGTTAAATTTAAAAGATATAAAAGTTAATTTTGCTTAAAGAATATGGTACCTGAATCTCTGTCAGATGATGTAATCGATCAGACTGAACTCTTAGGAATATACCAAAGCTTACAGTGTCATGATATTACTCCTTGATCATCCTTAAATCTTGAGTTGAGTTGTTCTTGAATGTTGAAAGGTTACTGATGAATGGATTATGTGTATAGAAATCGTAGAGGGGGTGAATACGTTTTTTTTAAATCTTAAAAATGTTTCGTATCAAATCACCGATCAAGCATGATATAATATGAAGAGTGTTCATATAAATTCTATACCAACAATACATATTCACATCAATGTTCACATCAATCCATGACACAAACACAATCAAAACTATATAAGCAACACAACACACAATTGCAAATATAAATATAGAGCGATAAATGCAAATATAAATGTAAAGAGATAAGTAAAAGAAAATGCAAACCAGACACGATGATTTATAGTAGTTTGGTCATGAAGCACCTCTTCGCCCTACTTCACTCCCTGAGCACCAAACTCGAGAGATATCTTCACTAGTCAACAAGCTCCCTTTAGGCGGAGAAAACCGTACACAACGTTGCTTATATCAATTTCCGACACTAAGCTAGGTGTCGAGATCTAATCTTAGCTAGAACCAATCTATCACAACTTCACAATTTCTTCACTACTTACACGACTTCACAACACGACTTCACGACTACACAACTTCTTCACTTCACAACTTCACAACTTTATTTCACAACTTCCCTACACTTCACAACTTCACTACACTTTACATCTTCCCTATACTTTACAACTTTACATCACCAAGACACTACCAAGATCATCATGATCTAACATACTTTTTTTTATGATCACCATGATTTAACTATTACACAAGTTTAAAATACATGGACTCGATTTATACATTGTGAATATAAGACATATCATGAATGTACTAACTAAACTACATAACTTCGCATCTTGATGATAGCGGGAGTTTTTCTCTTGCACTTGAATGGATGGATGATTGGATCATATTTAAACAAACTTATAACAAGTTAAGTGATCAAAGAAAAAAGATTTGAAAGAAGAGCTTAGATCTGAGAAAAAACTATGTGCAAAGAGGTGAGAGAATTTGTGGAAACAGTCCACTATTTATAGGGAAAAAATATCAATTTTTTATTTGGGCAGTCCCCTTAATTATGGCCGGTCCCCTTAATTAATTAAGGGGGCCGCCCATTTTTCAGACGCTCCCTTTTTTGTCTTTTTGCGGGGAAGGTTTTTCTGGATTTTTCTAGCCGTTTTTGGGTAGAAAAATTAAATTCGAAATGTTTATTTTGAATAAAACATTTCTTATAAATACAAAAAAAATTTGTATATGTTTTTAAATTTTTTTTTCCCATTTTATAAAAAAATGTAAGGTTTGGAAAAATAAAAAATTTCTTTGATCATTCAACAAATTAAAGTTTGTTTGTTCATACCTTTAGTGGTTTACGTCGGGTGCGAACTTAAATTTGTTGTTGAAGAAAACAAGAGACATCGAAAGATGTTGACGTATAAATTGATGATTTGTGATTACGAGTAACTTAAACACTTTACGTTATGTGTTATAAGTTACATGTTTGTCATCACCAAAACATGAAGAGAATGTATAGATCAAATTTCGTAATGTAATATTTCTACCAACAATCTCCCTCTTTTTGATGATGACAAAATATGTAAACTATAACTCATAGTAAAATGTATAAGTTACTTGTTTACACTTCTTCTCCCCTTTTGTCGAAACAAAAAGGAGGACTCCTAGATGAGACTTTAACTACACTTCAACTCTTCAATCAAAGAGGCGAGCTTGCTTCATCCTAAGTGAAGTCTTGATTCTATCAATCCCTTTTAAACAATGACATCCCTTGAACATTGACTCAAGCAGATCTATGGATCAAATTAGTTGCAAACTCTTAACCTACATCAATGGTCAGTTTCGTGCAACAAAAAAATATATATATAGTGATGAAAAACACATATCAAAAAAATGTGTAGATGTCTTAAACAGTTGCAAACGTAATGGCTTGGACATTTGCAAATGTTCCCCCTTGGTGTATGCTCCCCCTTGATTCGGGCACCAAGAAATCGAGTAACGGAAAAGTGCTACAAAACAAAGTTAGTAGAAAAATGCACTTATATATGATGATGATGATGATAGATATATATGCAAGACACTTAGTGGGGAATAAATCATGTATGTTTTAGGTATATGCACTCTAAAGTGTGGCACTAAAGATAACAACCTAAATAAAAAAATGATGAAAGCTTAAGACATGAAAAAATTTTAGGAACCAATGATAAGATTTGACCGACACATGCTCAAGGGCTAAGACTCGATCAACACGTTCCTTATGGTATCATCATCTAACCAAGATAATGATGTGGATTTAAATAGACTAATGGTTGTATTGAGAGATTCCTAAATCCTCAAGGTTTCTTTGTTAAGCATTGTGTATGCTTTTCATGTTGGGGGTGTTTAAGGATAAACATTATCGTAAGACTTTAGGTTGAACTAAATGTTGATGATAAGGATGATTTGTTGAGGAAACATAAATGAGGAAGGATGAGCGTGAATGGAAAGGGAAGGTGTTGACTATAGGTTTGTTGGATGTTTGGTAGGTTTGGAGAGTAAGGTGATGCAAGAATGTTGTTTTGTTGTTGGGAGAGATGCATGGCTAAGAGGTTTGATAGGTCTTATAGTTGATTAATGTCATCAACTAGACTTTATCTACTTTGAGATGGAGGTGTTGTGTGTTGAGTTTGCTTGTCACTTTGAGATGGAGATTGACTGTGAGTAATATGTGAATTGATGGGTGAGATGGGAAATGGAGGATGTGAGGCAACTCGTGGTGATGTGGGAGTGTCCTTAATGTAAGGATTTGGTAATTCTTTATTGGGGTGATTGTTTTCTTGAGATGGTTAATGATGAGAAGTAAGTGGTTTTGGCATTGGTGTAGATGAATTTACATTGAGCCCATTGGAAGTGTTACAAAGGTTTAGTTTCTTCCTCCAAATGGGTTTCACACTCATTTTGGCTACCCTTGATGGTTTGGATGTGGGTTTATTATAGGATGTCATTGATGAGTATGATTGTGATGAGGAGATGTCATTGGTGAGAATGTTAGTAGATGGTTCTTAATGTTGATGAACAAAGGTGAGAATGTGAAAATGGTGGAACAATGTGATGACTCAACATCACTTGAAGGTTGAATATCATCTTTGTGTTCTTCACTTGCCAAAAAACGGAAATGGACCAATGAAAGACACGATATTGTGATGACTCAACAACACTTTGAAGATTAAATATCTTCTTTGTGTTCTTCACTTGATAAAAGGTAGAAATTATAGGATGAGACGCATTTCATTACGAAATTCACTTGACTTTTGACAACATAGGCACACATGTTTATGAGTGTCAGGATATGAAGATGAGACACATTTCATTACGAAATTCACTTGTGGGAAATGGTTAAATGGTGAATCTTCTTGTGAAGATGACAAGGTGGATGACTCGAGGTTGATAGTAGTAAGGATGTCTTGGTTTTTCATTTCACTTTGGTGAATTAGGGATGTACTAGAACTAATAATCACTAACAAGAGTGAATAATAGTTATGAGGTTTGAGTGTATGGTAGAAGTGTATCATGTGGTTTCCAGTGAATAAGAATCACCTATGTGAGTTCTTAAGAGTGTTTGGTTAAAGGATATATGTTAAGATGTGTGTTTTCCCTTCCCTTTTATTTCATGCTCATCCGAACATAAGTTGTGGAATAAAAAGAATAAATGAAGAGAAATAACGACGGAAGCGATGAGCTTGACAATTTCATGATAGGTGACGGTTAGCATACGATGAACTTCATCCGCGAACTTATGTAACTCTTTTCGAATATTGCGATTGTTCGTAGAACAATCACACAACGAGGTACGGGGTTGTCTTAAAGGTGGTAACAGAAATGTGGACGGAAAATATTAACCATTTATATAATAATAGAGGCATGATTAAGGTTTTTGTGAAATGACTTAGACATGAACAATAAGTGACATTTTAATTTGCATTTCGCAAATTAAAAATGCTTAAACATTTTGGATGAAATGATTAAGTTGTCGAGATTTATCGGAATGTATTTAATAGTAACAAGACTATTAAAATGAGAATGACACGTTTATGAGATTTGTTTCATCATTCCAAGACCTAGACAAAAAAAAATTAAACGGTTCACGTTTGAGTGGTTTGGTGAGGATGCCAATGATGTTGTCTAGATTGACTAAGGAAAAGCCTAATTTCTACGTGCTTAGTGTGTACTCCTAATGAGATACAAAGTTTATCGATATATACTATCATTAGGCATATTTAGGAAGAGTCATTTAATCAAATTAGAGAGTGGTGCTCAATTCAGGCTAAACAAGACCATTTTTACGGGTTATACACCGAACCCAACTTCACTCTTGGAAGCAATTCAACCGTTAGGTCAGACTAAATTTCTAGTGCAATAGATTCTCCAGTAGTCATTCTCATGTTAGACAAAATAGAATTCTTATATTTGCCTAATGAAGTGTAGCAAAGATAAAATTTGTATTATCTTTTCATAGAGGACCTAACATGACTCAACTAACATACTTTAATTCCGGTTCGCATAATCCTAATCAAGATGTGGAATTCCAAGATAAGCGTAAGCAAGATGTTTTAATCTTTTGTTCAAGATCTATAGGTTGTTTGATTTCGATTACATATTGCTTGATTTAATGGATGTCCTATATTTAGTCATCTTACAGGCTAATTTAAGTGTTTATTTTATTACAAAATCAGATCTGTGTATTCTAATTTACCAATTACTCACTTTTACTATCTCTTTTAACTAACATATAGATATATAGAGAAAACATATAAAAATTTATATAATCATATTAATAAAACATCCCCCTCCCTATCCTTCCACTCCTCATCTCTCACTCTATCTTGTGTGAGTTTGTAGATCCTCACAATTTTAAAACGCATACATACTCTCATATATTATTTTCTTAAAAAAATATACTTCTCTCAAAAAAATATTCTTCTCAATAATGTATGACATACAACCCTAAATTATCTGACTCGATATGATATGTATGATCTAGAATGAATCATCAATATACTCATTTGCTCGTAACTAACAAAAACCCCCAACCTACCCCCACCACCATCATTTTTCAATGATATGAAGTGATATTATGATATTATTTTTCACCCCCGCGCATCCCCCACCCTCCCCCCCCCCCCTCCCTCCTCCCCTCCGTCACCCGCCACCTCCTACTCTCAGATAAGATGCATACGATATATATTATCCTTTTCTCACGTTTTTTCCACCCTAACCTTCATCCCCACCAAACCCACAAAGATGATAACACCCAACCCATATACACAATTATTCAACCCCTTCCACAATCTAAATAAACAATAATCCAAACTTTACCATTTAATAAACGTATAGTCGATATGAGAATTTGTTCTTTCAGCGTCACAGTTTACACAACATATTGAAGTTTGCTGACGTATTGGGTTTTTCGTAAATGAACCTTTAACCCCCACTTGCATTGCCCATGTAAATTGCTTGACTCTTCTCCCGGCAACCGAAAATCCAAGTCGTCATCCTACTTTCATTCGTGTCATTTGTTGATTCCCCTCGTTACTCGCTCCTCTCGTGTATGTGTGTATAATATTTAAACGCAACATTTGGACAAGTAGACTCAATATGGCATCATCAACAAAAGTGTGATTTATGATCCGATGCATTATTTTTTATCTAGAAAGGATGTAATTATTTTTTATTTTTTTTTTAATATCAATCTAGTGTGATTGAGTATATAGATCTAAGATAATATCTCTATATATTGATATAGTCTTGAAGCTAAACAAATAAGAATCCAATTTCATGTCCATATACGAAAACTTGTCAATTAGATTTAATAAATATATCAATCATAATTTGAATAATGAATTGATATATTCTCGAAATCTTTCTTGACCCTCAAGAACACTCATTTAAAAGAAAATAAATAAACATTTAAATAGTATGTTTCATTAATCCACAGATTAGTTGTAAGGTGAGGTTGATGAATAATGACAAGTTAATTTTTTTTTATTCCAAGCATGTCGTAAATTTTACTTGTGCGAAAAATTATTTGTTGTTATGTATAATATACATAGTTTTTGACATTTTATGAGTATATATATATGAGTTTTCTAACAATTTTTATACAACACACATATTTTGTAAAATACTATATGTTTTTAGAAAAATATAATTATGTGTGTATGTTAGAACCATGCAAGCACAAGCACAAGCATTTTCTTTTTCTTAGTTACCGATGTATTAATACAATCTTTTCTTTTGTTTAACCAACCCAAGGTCAAACAAAGCAAGTTGTTAAAAATATTTAAATGTGTTGTTGAAAATAGATTAAATCGTTGGAAATATTTAGGTGACTAGTTTTACCTAGATATTGTGTATGAATATATATCATCTCGCACCTCACACCCCGCTCTACCCCTCCCCCCCCCCTTGCCCCCCCCCCCCCCTACCCCCATTAATTCATAGTTGTTGGGACTCTCTCGTATTGCTAAAAGACTTAATACTGGTAGTATAACAGTTAAGTCTGGTAGTATTAGTTAGTTCTAGCAGTACTAAGTTAAGTCTGGCAGTACTAAGTTAAGTCTGGCAGTACTATAGTTAGTACTGGTAGAGTGGCAGTACTATAGTTAATACTGGTCGTATGTAGTTAATTCTGTTTGTGTAACAGGATAGAGGTAATAGTTATCTTAGAGATATTTTAGGAGATATCTTAGGAAAGGATATGCATTATCCTTTTACATGTTTTGTAAAGCCTTCTAGGGTTTCCTTGGTGTATAAAAGGAACCCTACGGCATAGAGTTTTAACTCACATCATTCCCCAATAAATAGGAGATGGAATTCACACAAAAAAATATGTTGTCGTTTTTTAAGCAGTCTTTTGGTTATAACAATTTATTTCAAGCTCTCCCTCTTCCCCTCTCACCACCCCCCCTCCATCCCCATTCCACTTCCCTCACTCCCATAACCACAAACCCGCTCCACACCCAACCCCCCCCCCTCTTCCCCCCCCCCCCCCCACCCCCCCCCCCCCCCACCCTGCCCCTTCCCCGCTCCCCCCCCCCCCCCCCCCCCCCCCCCCCCCCCCCCGCCCCTTATGTAGGATGATGTTATTCAAATAAAAGATACATGAGTTGTTTATTTGATGATTGTGATGAATCAAAAATTATTTTGGCTTATGAAGATTGGTTTGTTTAATGGTTCGGTGAAGTGCACTTTCAGTCTAGAGTCTTCTGGTGATTGCAGCTTAAAAAATACGCAGGTCACTCAAAGGATAACAAATGAAAACAATTGAGGTTGCGGGATTTTTGGAGTTTTGTCCTTTTCTTTTTTTTGATTTACTTAGGAGTAGTATACATTTAACAATCATAGTAGCAGCAAGTGGTATGTGCAATTGGTTATTTTCATTCATTTATGAAATTTTTGGTAGCGGCATTTTACTCGTTTTTGTCTTATTCTCATTTTTCAATTAATTAGATTAGAGGTAATTTAGTGGTGAAAATAACGAGCAACAACTTCATATCCAGGATCGATCTTTATTTGTTTTTCATCTCGCAATAGTTTAGATTTTGTTTGTAATGGACGGGTTTGATTTATCGTAATATGATTTCGGTTTAATTGTTATTAATGCTTGTGGATGCGGGGTTAAAGTTTATGGAGCGGTCTCATCTCGTCATTTTTGCACTCTTCATCATATTTGGTACCCCTAATCTTTTTACTTATCTCTTTATTTAATTTATGTTTATGCTCATTTTGCCATGATATGTTTTGGCCTCATTATTATCCCTTTGCTTGTTTTTCGTAGTTTAGGTATGCTCTTTATTTTTAGCATAATAGTTGTAATTGCTATGTTTATTTTTGCCATTATTAATAGGTTTAAAATTTGATTTAGTTGCTTTATTTGTCACGTTTCTTTAATTCCGTTAACGTTTTTAATTTAGAATAATAATTGCCTTAATTTGTTAATTTACTTTATATGCTTTTAAATTTTGTCGGTGGAATTCGAAAAACAAACCAAAAACCTTTAAATATTCAAAAACCCGATTACAAACGTCAACACAAAGTTCAATTCACACCTCGTCGGAACAAAAACGACCCGGGAAACGACTAGAAGGGGCTACTTTCGAAGTCGATACTTCCGGAATTATATTTTATTTGTGAGTTGGTTTATCGCTTGTTAAAAGTGATTTGCCGGTTCGCCTATATTATATATATATACTATTGACATCGATCAATACACTACAAAGTATTTTGGTCCATCGGGGAGAGCTATAACAGGTGCATTACACAAATTATCCTTCAATGTTTAAAACACATTCTCCTGCTCCTCACCCCAATCAAAGGTTTTACTTTTCTGAGTCAAGACAGTAAGCGGCTTAGCTATTTTAGAAAAGTCATCGATGAATCTACGGTAATACCCTGCCAATCATAAGAATGAACGAACCTCAAATGAAGTTCTAGGGGCTTTCTAATTCTTAACAGCTTCAATCTTACTAAGGTCTACATGAATACCTCCTCCATTAATCACATGTCCAAGAAACTGTACTTCTCGCAACCAGAATTCACACTTGGAAAATTTAGCATACAGTTTCTCCTCCTTGAGTAATTCTAAGACTAACCCTAGGTGCACTTCATGCTCTTCCCGGATGTTAGAGTAAATCAAGATATCATCAATGAACACTATCACAAAATTGTCTAGATACGGCCTACATACTCTGTTCATCAGATCCATAAATACCACTAGTGCGTTATTAAAACCAAAAGACATTACTGTGAACTCAAAATGTCCATATCGAGTTCTAAACGCAGTCTTTGGAATGTCATCCTCATGCACTCTCAGCTGATGGTATCCGGACCTAAGGTCTATCTTAGAGAAGTATTATGATCCTTGAAGTTGGTCAAATAAGTCGTCTATCCTTGGGAGTGGATAACGGTTCTTAATGGTCAACTTGTTTAACTCTCAATAGTCATTACACATCCTAAAGGACCCGTCCTTTTTCTTCACAAACAATACCGGTGCTCCCCAAGGTGATGAGCTTGGTCGAATAAAACCTTTGTCCTGGAGTTCTTTGAGTTAGCCCGACAACTCCTCCAATTCAGAAGGTGCCAAACGGTAGGGAGACTTTGCAACCGGCATCACTCCAAGGACTAACTCAGTCCAAAACTCGATTTCCCGAACAGGCGGCAATCCAGATTGATCATCCAGGAATACGTCGGGAAAATCTTTCACTACTACGATCTCTTCTTGTTTCTTCTCTTTAGCCTTAACACTCATTAACTGCCTCATCTTTTCTTCCGGTTTTTCTCCTAATACTCTAAGTACCTTGCCATCTAGTAGTGGTATCCTCACTACTTTCTCATGACAAATTATCTCATCCTTATGGTCAGACAACCAATCCATTCCTAAGATCACATCAAAACTCCCACTTCCAAAGGGTATCAAGTTAATGTCAAACACATGACCTTCTATTTATAATTTGCAACCCTTAATGACCTTGTCAATTTCTACTAGCTGCCCGCTAGCTATCTCGATCTCAATACTGAAATCTAAATCACTGGGCTGTATGCCTAACAAAGGTATAAATGTAGTGGAAAAAAAACTATAGTTGGCGCCAGAGTCAAATAGGGTAGTGACATAATGATCGTTTAGAGTAAACGTACCCGTCATGATGTTTGGGTCCTGGCGAGCCTTCTCTGCTCCCAACATGAATGCCCTTCCTTTTGCCTGGTTCCCTTCGTTCCTATGACCCTGACCCCCATGGTTGGCTAAAGTTTGGTTTGGACGGTTCCCTCCTGGTCCTTATGCTCGGTTCAAACTAGGACAAGATGACCTAATATGATCAGTACTACCACACTCGTAACATGCCCTAGTAATTGGGTTTCTAGCATTGACGGGGTTTACATTCCTAGGCATATCTCTACAATGCTTGGTAAAATGACCTGGACAGTTATAGTTGAAACATGTGTGACAAGGCACCCCAGGTGGATGGTAAGTGCTACAGGTGGTACACTTGGGTACTATACCCGTGTTCTCTCTCCCGACAGGGTTGGTGGTTATAGCAAAGGCATTTCCAGTCCTAGTCCTTTTGTTGTCATCTCTCACATTTCTATCCTTGCTAGGTTCTCCCCCATTTCCTCTCTTCTCAGGGTTCTTTTTGATTGATCCATTCCTAAGGGCTTCGTCAGTTAATGTGTCAGCTATCTACATAGCCTTTTGGATGGTCTTTGGCTCTGTTGCAGCCACCATTCCTCAAATTTGTGGAGTAAGTCCATACACATACCTTTCAATCCTCTTACCTTCTTGGGTTACTAAGTGAGGAACTAACCTAGCCAACTCATAAAACCTAACAGTATACACAGCATGGCCAGCCCCGACCATGGCATGATTCCACAACTCAGTTTCCAACTTTTACATCTCATTACTCGAGCAGAATTCCTCTCTAGTCAAAGTCTTAAAGTCTTCCCAAGACATACCTACAGCGGCTTCTCGACCTCGTGTGTGGATTTGAGAGTTCCACCACTTGAGAGCCTTACCGATAAATGAACAGGCAGTGTACTTCACTTTCTGACTATCCCTACACCCACTCATATCCTAAATTAACTCCATCTTCTTAATCCAACGGGTATACACTATAACATCTCCTTTATCATCATACTCCTTAGGGTTACAAGCTAAGAACTTGGTATGTGCTTAATTACACATACCTTTTTTCATTAAAAACGGACTTAAATGACCAAAAACAGACAAAAACTACCAAATATATGTTTGTTTTGCATTTGTATTGTGCAGGAAACGGATATCACACAAAAGGACGAAAAACAAAGCCAAAAACGACAAAACTGAGCACGGAATGGAAAAGTGTGAAAAGACAAAGCCAAATTAAAGCCAAAAAGTCAACCAAGTCAAAAAGTCAACAGAACAGTCAAACAGTCAAAGTCAAAGGCAACCCCGACAAAGTCAGAGTCAACTCCGAGAAACTGAAGCAGAAATGACAACTTGGGGGACCACAATTGCCAAATCTCAAAGTTGTATATTGAGGATAAGAACTACAAGGACTGAAGTTGCAATTTCATGAAAATACAACTTGAGGGGGCAAAACTGCCAACCTCCTAGAATTGTATTACACAAGGACCTTCTATGCAATTACCCTATATAAGTTGAGGGGGTATTCTTGCCAAACCCTCAAACTCATTCACCACAAAGACGAAATTTGCAAAGCCTCATATATCCTTCAGGGACCAATTCTGCTAAGTTTTCAAACCTGTATTACCCACAAGGACGATTTGTGCAAGTGTAATATACACTTTTAAGGGCTTAACCTGGCAATCTCTAAACCTTTCCCCTCTTCCCCAAAATCAAACCAGGATGAACCCTAACCCTAACCCTTTTTCTCGCCAAGCTCAAACCCCCATTTTCAGGTCACGGGTATCCTTTCCTCTTCCCAAAACACTCAATCTCCTTCCTTTTTTTACCCTGCAAATCAATTAACCAGTGGGTAAAACTTCACCCTCACCTCCACTACCACCCTCATTGCTAAGTTGGCAATCCCACATTGTTCAAGGCACTAATCAAAGGCTGTGATGAACTTTAAAAATGCACACATGATGATCAATGGCCAAGATTGATGACTTCGTGCTACTCACACAAGTAACACAACAAACACAAAGCTTGGAAGACCACTGCTTATTTAAAGACAAGAAGACAAAGACCAGAGCAGTTTTTTTTTTAAATCTAGTTTATTTTTTAGTTTTTAACTTCAAGTATAATTTTCAAGTTAAATTTCCTTTAAGCATTGTATCAAGCCTTCAAGTTCGTAATAAAAGTGAAGTTTTCAAGTTTAAATTCAAGCTATACATTGCATTTTACTTATTGTTTACAAAATAAAATAAAAATCACAAAAAGAAAAAGTACCTCAGCTTAATAATTTGGATGATAGGTCAAAAATGGATGGACCAAGGGTTGAAATTAATTCAGAACTTTGGACATAGGGGTTAATAGGATTAGTTGTAGGTTCCTTTTCTTTTGGACTCTTGTAAGTTTTTCTCTTTTATATTTTCTGCATTTTTCTTAATTATTACTGTAGCATAGCTTAATTGTAGCTTATTATGCTTATTCTTCTTATTTCCTGTTGACTTGTGCTTAATTTCATTATCTTTTGTTATTTGTTGTACCTGCACTATTGTTGATCTCTTGTTTAGTTGTTTTAGTAATTTCTGTCTTTTATAAGCTTAAATCCCCATTTGCTTGTTGCTTATTATAACTGCTTATTTTTGTGTTTTCATATGCCCATTAGGTTCCCATTAAGCTAATTAATATCTGGTCTTAAGGGTTTGTGTATTAAAAATCAGTTTAATCAGCTTTAAAAATCCAATTTCAAAGATAAAGGGGTGTTTGGCACAAGGCCAAAGTGGGTTAGAATGGTTAGGAAAATGGGTTAAAGTCACTGAGCCAATTTTGGTTAGCAAAATTAAGTAGTTTTTGAACTTCTTTTTTAGGTGTCATTGTTCAAATTTCATTTTCAAGGTCATAAGTTTGTCATGGTTTGAGTTTGCCAAATCTTCAATCACTAGAATTGTTGTTTTTTTATCACTAGTATAAAATTAGTGTATGCTTCCATTTTCCTGTTAATTTTGAGTGTTGTGGTGCTTTAAGGTTGATAGAAGAGTACCTGCATTGTTGTTTGTGGTTTGACAATTTCTGTCAAAACAGTTTAAGTCACAAAAAGTCCTATTTTTAAGCTACAATTTAGAAAAGCCATGGTGTGTTTTAGGGTCTGAAACCTCTTGCACAAGTTCATTAGCAACCATTCCCAATCAGTGTGAGCTTAATTTGTATTTTCAAGTTTATTTGGTGGCTTAATAATAGGCCTGCAATAAACCCTTTCTAAAGGCATAAGCCTCCCCTGGTGCAAAACAACTACTTTCAAGCTGCTTTTCCTAGCTTATTTGTTGAATTCAATTTAGGCTATTGGGCTTTCTAAAAAGCCCATAAGCTCTTTTTCAAGACCTAGGAGTTTCAAGCATTAGGACTTTCTCTAGGTGGCTTATTTATAAGCCCAAAGGTGCCCATTTACTGTCTGATTCTGTTGAGTTTTTAAAATTTTGCTTATTTACTTTTTAATGCTCTCTTATCTGTTTTTCTAGCTTTATTTCATTCCTAAGTGCTTTTTAAGTTTATTTAAATCTTTTTATTTGCTTATTTCAACCTGCATTGTGCTTATTTGTTTCAAATTAAGATGTCAGTAGTAAATACATAACTAGCATAACTAACCCTTTAAGTTAGTACTGCTTAGTTCATAAGCCATTCCTGGCTTATTTGGTGGCCAAAATTTGGTAATTTTTGTTCTTATTAACTTATTGAGTGTGCTTTTGTACTTTTGATTGCTTATTTCCCTTCTTATTTAGCTTAATCTGTTTAGAAAGCAATAAGAAAAAGTCCTTTTGTGCCTTTAGTCTTAAGCTTTTTATCTGTCATAGCCTCTTTTAATTGCCTTATTTCTAGCTTTTTAGTTGTTCAAAATTGTTCTAGATTGCTTTTTCTTGTAATCTTTTATGTCCTCTTTTCCTTTTTCCAACTTATAGATCCTTAAAAGTTTGTCTGGTGGCTTAAAAATCAGCCCAAAGTAGTCACTTTGTCTGTTTTGTACACCTTTGTTCTGTCAATAACTTATTTGCTTTTCTAGGTTTATTTTCTCATTTAATTTTGCTTATTGCATTTGCTTATTGTATTTAGTTAAGTTCAAGTTTTTAGCTAGTTTGCATTTTTAAGCTTTTTCAAATCCAAAAAAGAAAAAAATAAGCCATTTAGCTTAATAAGCTATTATGTCTGTTTTAAGTGCTTTTTACAGCTTATTTATAAGCTTTCATAAAAAGTCATAGTTGTGAAAAGTGCTTATTTTTGTGTCTTGTACAAGTTTGTAAAAAAAAATTTAAAAATAAAGGGGAAGCTTGGAAGTCAGGGGTGAGTCGGGGCTCGAACCCCCGACCTCAACAAGCCTCAACCCTTATAATCCCCACACCACTACCGCTGTGCTACAATAGCTCATCCGGTAGTGGTTTGTAGGATTTATTATATAAGGGTTTGTTGGCCCATTTGTATAATAAGCTGTTTGGGCTTATTTACCTGCTTATTTGATAAGCTGCGTAGCTTTTTATATTTTTCATAGGACCCTTAACATGCAAGTTATTTTATGTAATTTTTCCAGATTTGTTTATACACGTTTTGTATTTTTTATAATTTATTTTGTTTAAAAACTTTAAAAATCATAAAAAATAAAATAATAGTCAGAAAAATATAAACTTTTTTTTTAAAATTTTCTTTTTTCATATAGTTTCTAGGAAAATTGTTAAATTTTTCATAGGGTCATTTTCTTAAAAATTCATTTTCTAAAGAAACGAATTTCGTAACGTTTTACAAATCTTTGTTTGAATTTGTGAATAGTCTCTTTTAAATTTATAAAAATACAAAAATAGTTCATTCTATTTAGTAAATCTTTTATAAAACAAGAAAAACCAAAAAATAAAAGCTTTCTTAAATCAATTTTTGTTGTGTAAATAAAAATCATCAAACATATAATACTTTCACTAAAGTATTTATCAATTAATAAATTCCGGTGAACTGGTTGGTTTCCCAAATCGACAACAAAAAAATGTAAAAACTTGCCATTTTGTGTCGCTTACGACGTAAAGGCTCACCTTGAAAGTTTAAACAAACTAAAAGTGGTGTATAAGGAGGGTTAGGTATCCGAGGAACTACTAACCCGAAAGAAGAAATGAAGCCTTCGCCTAACTACTCTACTCTCACTTTGCGTTTATCATTTTGAGAAGCTACCGGGAATAAGTAGATAATTGGTGAAGTGTCCAACCTTACTGTCCGATAAAATACAATGTAATAAATCATTGAAAAACTAAAAAAAATATTGTAAAATTTCTTTTTAATATTTCTATTTGTGGCATGCCACTCGTTCTCAAGCCCGTAAACGTCGACAACAACAAGTCCGACAAACTTCTGTTGAATCACCCAATCTTGAGAAACCAAATAACAATCAAGAACTTTTCAATCCTCCCATAGTTACGATGGCCGATAATCGTACTATGGCGCAATTGCTCGAAGCACCCACCGAGGGGTACGAGGATGCAATCGTTGTTCCCGAGATCAACGCAAACAATTTCAAGATCAAGCATGGTTTACTTAATCTTGTTCAAAACAAGCAATTTTTCGGACATGATAAAGAAGACCCACATGCTCACATCCGATATTTCAACAAATCATTATACGCTGACGTACCCGAACTACTCGAGTACGTCGGTTAAGCTTATGCTTTTCCCAATTTCCTCGAGGGAGTAGTCCCGGATTTGGCTCAGAAATAGAACCCCCTCGATCAATCCTTACATGGGATGATCTTTTTCGAAATCCATTAACAAATTCTTCCCTCCTTCTAAACGACAACTCTTAGAAATGAAAATCACGAGTTTCATCAACAAAGATTTGATGAATCATTTATTAGGCATGGGATCGATACAATGATCTTCTAGGGCATGCCGCATCATGGTTTTTGGAATTGCAATCAACTAGATACAATTCAATAATGCCTTGAACACAAATGATCAAGATTCATGACTTCCCGCCAGCGGGTGGTAACTTTTGGATAAAATGCCTCGTGAATGCCTAAAATCATACGAGAGCAAATCCAAAGTTCGTAATACAGAAGCAAACCTGTTGTTGCTAAAAGTGAGTACAATCACTTCCACCTCCGGAAACATCTCTCCGCTGTCTCCGAACACAAAGATATGGTTATTATAGAGCAATGCCTCCCAATGATAGAACAAATTAATCCCCAAGCTCCCGCACACCAAACTCTAGCTCCCAAAAAAGCGTCATTTTTTATGTGTCAAGCAAAGTTATTGTACTTGCGGGTTCATTCATACCAAAAATTTGTCCAGCCACCGATGGCAACATTCTTCGTGACAATATCCAAAGTATGTGTCACAAGCCGCCGCGGCTAATTTCCAACCAAAGGAAAATACTGTTACCGACCTGAGATGGTTTGCAAATCAAATTTGACCTCCCGGTTTCCCCTCTCGTTCAAACCATCAAGGAAAAACTCAAAAGAATTGCAATACAGGGAAACAATTACAATCAAAACCTGAGGGAACCAATTTCAACAAAAGCCAAGATTTACCGACCCCAGTTAATCAACCACAGCTTTACCAACTCTTGTTCCCCCAGACACATGGTGTTTTACCCAAAACTAATTTTGACAACTAGCGTCAACGCTAATGATAGCATTTCTGAGATTATGCAAAACCAAGGCCAAACTTGCAAAACCAAATGGCCAATTTTAACGACATGCTTTCCAAGTTCTGACTTCTATAACCGCCTCTACGATCAGGTTTGGGAGACTGTTCCCGGGTAACATCGTTACTAACCCGAAGGAGGATTTGAAAGGTATCACCACCCGAAGTGGTGTTGCTTATCAAGGACCCACGATTCCTTCCACTTCATCTTCTTCTCCGAAAGTAATGAATCGTGATACCGAGGTTACAAAGGATAAGGTGCTTCCTACTAATAATGGAGGTACCGAAGACATCCACCCTCCGGTTGTCCAAACTTCCGAGCCCGTTGTTGCTCCCGTTAGTGCTCCGATGCCTAACCAACGAACATCAATTCCGTTTCCTTCAAGAAGAAGTGATGAAAGGCGCCGAGAAAAAGCTAATGATCAAATTGAGAAATTCTACGAAATCTTTAGAGATAATGAGTTTCGAATTAGCTTTAACGGATGCCTTGACCCTTATGCCCCAAAATTTGCCTCAACTCTAAAAACTTTAAGCGACACAAAGAGAAAATTGTGTGAAATGGCTAGAACTCCATTGAACGAGAATTGCTCTGCGGTCATCCTAAACAAGTTCCCAAAATAACTTAGGAGAACACCTTGCCGATTCTAATTCCATGATGAATTTTTGGGATTAAATACATGCAACGCCTTGGCCCGAGTCTCGGCCGAGCATAATCTATGCATAATCGTTGGAAAGATCTCTCTCTTCCTGAACTAACCCCGACTTGCATGACGCTAGAGTTAGCGAACCGTTCAATCACCGACCAATCGTATCAGCCAAAGATATCCGTTTAAGGTGGGAAAGTTTCTAGTTCCTGCAGATTTTGTGGTCCGTAGATGTTGAACCAGACCCCGATAACCTTTAAAATTCTCTAGAGAATTTCTTAAAGACCAGTCGTGCGTTGATAGATGTTTACTAAGGTGAAATAACCCTTCGGCTGGCAAATGAGGCCATCCACATTCAATCTTGGACCAAACTCGCGAAAACACGGCAAATACAATTCATAAATGACAGCATACCGAAATCGAATCATTGATGGCATGTGAAGAATACTCTTAAGAAGTTCTCGGTTTCTCCGACGTTGTTGCATATAACAATCCTTCTCCTTATTACGATCCGATTGTTTCAAATTCTTCACCAACACTAACTCCTTTCAGGGATAGTGATTTTCTCCTTCTCGAAGAAGCCAATGCTTTTATAGCTATCGATGACGAGCCAATGTCTGGGAAATTGATGCACTTACTATGATCCGAGGGTGACATTCTTATTCTCGAAGCACTTCTCAATAGTGAACCATACCTTCTCACTTCGAATTCATAAAGATTATTCACCCGAATCCCGGAAAGAACTTAAGTTGTTGAAGCTAAACGTTAAATCATCAATTGATGAGCCTCCCGAGGTTGAACTCAAGGACTTGCCACCTCATTTAGAATACGCATTTTTAGAAGGCGACGACAAGTTGCCCATCATAATTGCGAAAGATTTAAAGGATGAGGAAAAGGAAGCTCTTATCAAGGTTCTAAAGTCCCAACAAGCAGCCATCGCGGAAACTCACCGATATCAAGGGTGTTGATCCAGAGTATTGTACTCACAAAATCCATATTGAAGAGACTACGAACCACAGTTCAGAGTTAAAGATGGGTAAACCCAAAGATCCACGACGTTATCAAAAAAGAGGTTGAAAAACTCCTTGACGCCGGATTAATTTATCCGATCTCAAACAGCAAGGTAACCCGTTGCTACTGTGTAACCGCAAGAAGGTTGTGCATAACCGACGTCAAGAATGATGATAATTGTATTGATACCGACTCGATTGTCATGGGGAGGAGAGTGTCCATTGACTTCGAAATGTTGAATGAACCACCAACAAAGACCACTTCCCATAACCTTCATGGAACAAATGCCGAAAGACTCCGGAAACCCATACTATTGTTTCCTCGATGGCTTCTCGGTTAATTTTATGATTCTATAGAACTCGAAGGATCAAGAAAGATCAACAATCACATGGGCCCCAAAAACACAGAACATTTTCCTAGTCGCTGCATGCCTTTTGGCTATGCAATGCCCCGACACGTTTCAACGATGTAAATGGCAATCCCTTTCATTACAAATGATTGAAAAGACAATGGAAGTGCTCAGTGGATGACTTCTCGTCTTCGGATTCTTCTCTACAAGCCTATCCCATTTGAAAAGAAGTTAAAACGGAGTGAAGACACCAATTTGTCCCTTAAATTGGGAGAAGAGGCCATGTAATGGTTAAAGAAGCATTGTTCTTGGACACAAATTTCTAAGTCGGGAATTATGAGGTCGATCGTGCTAAAGTTTGAAGTTATAGCCAAGCTTCCTCACCCGACTACTGTCAAAGGTGTCCGTAGTTTTCTTGGGCATGCTGGTTTTTACCGACGTTTCATACAAGACTTTCAAAAATTGCCCGTCCGATGACCCACTTGCTTGAAAAAGAGACTCCGTTTTTTCTTCTCAAAAGAGGTGTATCGAATCCTTTATACACTTAAAAGAAAATTGACCGAGGCTCCAATTTTGATTGCTCCTGACTGGGACTTGCCCTTCGAACTACAGTGAGGATGCAGAGCGACTTAGCAATTGGGGTAGCTCCTAGCGGCAACGAAAGAACAAGCATTTCCCAACCAATTCACATGCCAACAAGACAATGGACCGAAGCTCAACACACTACACAACGACCTAAAAAGAATTACTAGCCGTAATTGTATGCTGTTTGAGAAGTTCCGGTTATATCTCGTATTGTCCCAAGCAGCATATTGATACCGACCATTCTGCTATACAGGTATCTCTTTGCTAAAAAGATGCAAGCACGAATAATGCGTGATCCTTTTGTTCCAAGAATTCGATGTTGAAATACGAGACAAAAAATGAGCAGAAAATCTAGCCACCGACCTTCTTTCCAGACTTGAGAACCCTCACCAAGATGAGTTCGAGAACAAAGAAATCACGGAAACATTTCCACTCGAAACTGTTGGATCGGTTGCTCTTCGTGATGATAGTACCCCATGGTTTGAAAATTTCGCAAATTACCATGCGGGGAACTTCATTGTCAAGGGAAACACATCCCGAAACAGAAAAAACAAGTTCTTCAAAGATGGTCAAAACATTACTTCCTAACACCCCATGTCTATTTAAGATCTTGTGCTGACCAATAAATAGGCGTTGTGGTTACGGGGCAAGAAGCTTTTGACATTCTCAAGCTTGCCACAGTGGACCCACCGGGGTATACTACGCTGCCAATTACACCAGCTAAAAAGATATTCGATCAGGAATTTAATGGCCTACGATCTACAAGGATGTCCCGACGATTTGTCATCCCATGATGAGACATTATGTCAACGTCAAGCAAAATTATCAACAACGAATTGAGATGCCACAAAACTCTATCCAAGTTTGTGAAATCTTTGACATTTGGGGCATTGATTTTATGGGGCCGTTTCCATCATCCCAAGGAAACAAATATATACTTGTGGCCATCGATTACATATCAAAATGGGTTGAAGCGAAAGCGCTCCCCACCAATGACGCCCGAGTTGTTTGCAAATTTCTTAAATCTCTCTTCTCCAGATTTGTGCCCCTTCAAACATAAGTTGATCGCGAACCCATTTGTGCAATACCATTTTTGCAAGGTCATGCAAAAATACGAGCACTCATCGTCTCTCCACCGCGTATCACCCACAAACAAGTGGGCAAGTTGAGGTATCGAATCGTGGTTTAAAAAGAATTCTTAAAAGGACCGTGGGCGAAAATCATGCCTCTTGGTCGGACAAACTGGATGACGCTCTCTGAGCCTTTCGTACAGCTTACAAAACACCCATCGGGTGTACTCCGTATAAGCTCGTGTACGGAAATGCATGTCATCTATCGATTGAGTTGAGCACTAAAGCTACTGGCCTAAGCATACAAACTTGAATCTCAAAAACCGCGCTGATCTACAGAAAAGTTCATACCACCCCCCTCCGCCCAGCTCAACTAACTGTAACTACTTCGAGATCAGGCCTATGAAAATTCCTTTGAATACAAGGAAAAACTAAGAAATCCCCATGCAAGAATCCAAAAACCGCGATTTCAACGTTGGTGATCAGTTTACTCCTCTTTAACACTCGATTAAAGATTTTCTCCTTAATTGAAAATCACCGTGGTCGCCCATCATCGTAACCCAAGTCTTTCCGTATGGCACCTAGTTGATTATCCCAAAACTCCGTGCCAAACTTCAAAGTGACTTGACAATCCGTCTTAAATACACTTTGAGGGACATAGCAACCGAGAGTTGTCTCGGAAATCTCCAACCCTTCCCCAATGACCAAAAAATTCGGGATCGTGTCAAGCATAGCGACCTTAAACAAGCACTTCGTGGGAGGCACCCCATGCTTATTCTAAGTAATATTAGTAGTAATGAATAAGTGTTTTGTGTGATGAGGCTCGCCACTTCCATTATCCTGTTTTAGGAGTGTGTTTTGTGTTATTTGTCCAGGATTTCCCGATTGTGAGAGACACTCGTACTCCAGTTTTGCCTTCAACACAAGAGTTTCACATCCTCAGCTTCATTTTGGGAATCCAATATCCAAATCTAATCGACTAACGTTTTATCTTTTGGCACACTTAATAAACGGCCTTAGATTTACGTAGGTACCCCTTTTAAAACATCGAGGACGATGTTTAGTTCTAGTATGGGGGGGGATCTTCGATTTGATTTTTGCCTGCAGCCGTTGTTGTCATGTAATCCCGTTTTTACCACCAAAAGTTTTGCAAAAATACCAAAAAAATGAAAAAATTTAAAAATTTTCAAAAATAAAATAAGTGTTTTGTCACAGTTTTGACTTTCCTAATGGGTAGAATGAGAATAAATTTTGACTCGATCGGGCGTGTTGAGCCCTAGCTTTGTCCCTTAACCATTTAATAAACGAAAGTTTATTAGGCTAAGCATTCGCGGATCCTTTTATTAGGGATTTTAAATTTGCGAAGAACGAAAAATGATAGTGTTATTTACAAGTAGGATGCTAAACAAGGATTATTTGGAAATCTTAAAAGCTTATAAGTATATCTTGTCGCTTTTTCTCCCCGAAGCTCGTAACCTGACTAATAAACGTGCTTAATTTTGCTTTAACTTTAAACCGACGTTTTCTAAAAAGAAGCTCTTTCAGAAACAAAGATATTCATCTTAGTTCAGCTTTATACTTGAGTTTTTAAAAAATGAAATTTTCTCTATTACGAAAAAAAATTTGCAAAAAAAAATGAAAAAAAATATATATAAATAATAAGTGATGAAAAGTATAAACTGTGGGCTGATAAAGGTTTACTGTATCTTGCCAGCTCACAACCGATGTTGTAGTCTTCAAAACAAAGCCCATAGTGAGATAATAAATGCCAAAGTGCATTCGTAAGTGTTATTAATAAGAAACCGTCGTCAGACTAAGTTACTACATCTTGTCGGAGGTGTGGTCGATGTTGTAGTTATGTAAATGATGACGGTAGTATAGTATATAGCAATAAATGACTAATAAGGATAATTTAATGGTTAAGATTTCTTTTTCTAAACTCAAGTATAATTTTGAACTAAGAATAACTTGCTTTAAGACTTCAAAAGTTTGTTGGTTGTCGTTGGTTGATTATTTCTAGGAATAAGCGCACCAATGAGATCATTAAATTATTGATTTTGCGTGCTTTGAGTAGTATTGTTTATTTAGCGGTAAATCTAAGAAATTCGGCCTAAAAGGGTAGAGTATCTCGCTATTACATTGCGAACATTCTCCTATGGGGTCTCAACCTGATAACCTAAGCCGAACTCGGCTGGGATCTATCGAGAATATGCTGGTTGGTGGGTGATCTAGTCTTTTCCCTAGATTTCTTCGGAAATATCGTTATGCATATAAACTGTACTACTTTTTAAAACTATCAATCTAAATTTAACTTAAAATTAAGCACAATCACTCTAATTGAAAAATTGTCAGGAGCGAAAAGTTAACAAGTCATAGTTATAAGTAGTGTTAGCATCTTTACTTGTACTTAACGATGATTCCGTTTTTACGCTTAGCTTGGGACTGGTGAAAAATCAGGGACGATGAATTTATCCGTCAGGACATCCGTAGATTATTCTATGGGCGCTTCTCGTTCTATGATCCCAGTGTTGAAAAAATAAAAGAAGTCAAACAAGTAGTTAAGAAAGGAAAAAGGAAAAATATAAAAATATTAGGGATAGTTAGTGTACATATAAAAAATGGTGAAAACGGGACTTGTCGAAGCTATTGATTCTTTAGTTCCCCTTGACGAACACTTAGCTACTTTTCGAGGTTATTAGTCGAGGGGGATTGAGATTCTTGGTTTTCTTAAGTGTTTACTTCATAACATTGCGTGAGGACACGGCAATACCTTAGTATGGGGGATTTTGGTATGTGCTTAATTACACATACCTTTTTCCATTAAAAACGAGCCTAAATGACCAAAAACAGACAAAAACTGCCAAATATATGTTTGTTTTGCATTTGTATTATGCAGGAAACGGATATCACACAAAAGGACGAAAAACAAAGCCAAAAACGACAAAACTGAGCACGGAATGGAAATGTGTGAAAAGACGAAGCCAAATCAAAGCCAAAAAGTCAACCAAGTCAAAAAGTCAACAGAACAGTCAAACAGTCAAAGTCAAAGTCAACCCCGACAAAGTCAGAGTCAACTCCGAGAAACTGAAGCAGAAAAGACAACTTGGGGGACCACAATTGCCAAATCCTAAAGTTGTATATTGAGGATAAGAACTACAAGGACTGAAGTTGCAATTTCATGAAAATACAACTTGAGGGGGCAAAACTGCCAACCCCCTAGAGTTGTATTACCACAAGGACCTTCTATGCAATTACCCTATATAAGTTGAGGGGGCATTCTTGCCAAACCCTCAAACTCATTCACCACAAGGACGATTTGTGCAAGTGTAATATACACTTTTAGGGGCTTAACCTGGCAATCTCTAAACCTTTCCCCTCTTCCCCAAAATCAAACCAGGATGAACCCTAACCCTAACCCTTTTTCCCGCCAAGCTCAAACCCCCATTTTCAGGTCACGGGTATCCTTTCCTCTTCCCAAAACACTCAATCTCCTTCATCTTTTTACCCTGCAACTCAATTAACCAGTGGGTAAAACTTCACCCTCACCTCCACTACCACCCTCATTGCCAAGTTGGCAATCCCACATTGTTCAAGGCACTAATCAAAGGCTGTGATGAACTTTAAAAAAAGCACACATGATGATCAATGGCCAAGATTGATGACTTCGAGCTACTCACACAAGTAACACAACAAACACAAAGCTTGGAAGACCACTGCTTATTTAAAGACAAGAAGACAGAGACCAGAGTAGTTTTTTTTTAATCTAGTTTATTTTTTAGTTTTTAACTTCAAGTGTAATTTTCAAGTTAAATTTCCTTTAAGCATTGTATCAAGCCTTCAAGTTCGTAATAAAAGTGAAGTTTTCAAGTTTAAATTCAAGCTATACATTGCATTTTACTTATTGTTTACAAAATAAAATAAAATTCACAAAAAGAAAAAGTACCTCAGCTTAATAATTTGGATGATAGGTCAAAAATGGATGGACCAAGGGTTGAAATTAATTCAGAACTTTGGACATAGGGGTTAATAGGATTAGTTGTAGGTTCCTTTTCTTTTGGACTCTTGTAAGTTTTTCTCTTTTATATTTTCTGCATTTTTTTAATTATTACTGTAGCATAGCTTAATTGTAGCTTATTATGCTTATTCTTCATATTTCCTATTGACTTGTGCTTAATTTCATTATCTTTTGTTATTTGTTATACCTGCACTATTGTTGATCTCTTGTTTAGTTGTTTTAGTAATTTCTGTCTTTTATAAGCTTAAATCCCCATTTGCTTGTTGCTTATTATAACTGCTTATTTTTGTGTTTTCATATGCCCATTAGGTTCCCATTAAGCTAATTAATATCTGGTCTTAAGGGTTTGTGTATTGAAAATCAGTTTAATTATCCTTAAAAAGCCATTTTAGTTCTAAAAGGGGTGTTTGGCACAAGGCTAAAGTGGGTCAGAGTGGTTAGGTAAATGGGTGAAAGTCACTGAGCCAATTTTGGTTACCAAAATTAAGAAGTTTTGAACTTTTTTTTTGGTGTCATTGTTCAAATTTCATTTTCAAGGTCATAAGTTTGCCATGGTTTGAGTCTGCCAAATTTTCAATCACTAGAATTGTTGTTTTTTTATCACTAGTATAAAATTAGTGTATGCTTCCATTTTCCTGTTAATTTTGAGTGTTGTGGTGCTTTAAGTTTAATAGAAGAGTACCTGCATTGTTGTTTGTGGTTTGACAATTTTTGTCAAAACAGTTAAAGTTACAAAAAGTCTCATTTTTAAGCTAAAATTTAGATAAGCCATGGTGTGTTTAGGGTCTGAAACCTCTTGCACAAGTTCATTAGCAACCATTCTCAATCAGTGTGATCTTAATTTGTATTTCCAAGTTTATTTGGTGGCTTAATAATAGGCCTGCAATAAGCCCTTTCTAAAGGCATAAGCCTCCCCTGGTGCAAAACAGCTACTTTCAAGCTGCTTTTCCTGGATTATTTGTGGAGTTCAGTTTAGGCTATTGGGTTTTCTAGAAAGCCCATAAGCTCTTTTTCTAGACCTAGTAGTTTCAAGCATTAGGACTTTTTCTAGGTAGCTTATTTATAAGCCCTTAAAGTGCCCCAAGGGCCTGTTTGGCCTGCAGCCAAGCCCCTTTGGCTTAATTTGCTTATTTGTTCTAAAAATCCAAAAAAGAGAAAAATATGGCCATTTAGCTTAAAAAGCTCAACTGTCTATTTCTAAGAGCTTTTTCCAGCTTTTTCTTAAGCTTTTATAAAAAGTTGTAGTTATAAAAAGTGCTTATCTTTACGTGCTTAATAAGTTTGTTAAGAAAAATTTTCAAATTAGCTTCTGCATTTTTCTTATGAGCTTTTTTTATAAGCCTAGCAGCTTAAGTGTCTATCAAACAGTACTAACTCAAAAGTTAGTACTGCTGAAAGTTTTAAGCCAATTTCTGGCTTATGTGGCTTATTCCAAGTGCTCATTTTTGTTCCCTCGTGCTTATTAGGATTAGAATAGTGCTTGTCCTAACTTATTCGACATTTTTGTTGTTTTAAATCCTTAAAAAGCCATTCAGTTAGCTTTTTTTTTAGACATAGCCTTTTAAGTGTTCTGTCAGCTTTGAGGGCTTATTTGAGGGCTTAACTGTGGTTAAAAAAATAAAGTGTTTTTTATTAAAAGTGCTTATTTATAAGCCCTTAAGACTTTTGTGAAAAAAAATTGGCAAAAACAAAAACGTTGGGAAAGTGGGAAGCCCCAAGTGAGCCAAGGCTCGAACTCGGGACCTCTACCACCCTCAACCAACGCTTTACACACCACACACACAACCATCTGCCCTTGGGTCTTTCACGTGTTATAACTTGCACAAACAATAAATATAAAGGCTTTTTAGCCCGTTTGCCTCATAAGCCCTTTTGGCTTATTTCCAGCTTATTGAAATAAGCTGGTTCGTCCCATTTATTTTTCATAGATTCTTTATAACTTAAGCTATTTTCTGTAATTTTTATAGATTTTTATAAAATCGTTTAGTATTTTTTATAATTTATTTAGATTAAAAACTTAAATAATTCATAAAAAATAAAATAATAATCAGAAAAATATAAATCTTTTTTTAAAATTTTTATTTTTTTCATATAGTATCTAGGAAAAATATAAATGTTTTCGTAGGGTCATTTTTGGAAAAGTTTGTTTTTTAAAGAACGAGATTCGTTCCCGTTTTCGTTTCTTCGCGTTTTTAGCTCAAATCACCCCCGTTTTTAATCTAGTTTTTTTAATCTTTCTTTTTAGTCATTTAGAGCATATTAAAAGTAAAAAATAAATTTTAGGATTAAAATTTGAAAATTTAGGTTTTTAGCTCGCGTTTTTAAAGTTCCGTTCTCGTTTTTAGGTTTAAATAACTTTTCTGTTATCATTTTTAGGTTTACCTTGATCGTTTTTGCATTTTTTAATTGTAGTGATAGAAAAACCAATCATAACCTCGTTCCATTCAAACATCGATTATTAATTCGTCATTCGACTTTCAATTGCACACCTCGTTGGGACTTAACGACCTCGGGAAATCAAACTTCCGGACATATATTGGTTCTCTTTGTGAATTTTGACTCTTTGCCTTAGTCAAGGGCAATTGGTTGGGATTTGCATTGTGTTATATTATATATATACTATTGAACGAATCACCTTACCAAATCCGCACACTTCATCCCTACCCGAGAGACAGATAGTATGGAAACCTTTACAAGGTTATACATTAAAGAAATAGTCTCCCGGCATGGCGTGCCAATATCTATCATTTCGAATCGTGACAGTCATTTAACATCCAGATTCTGGCAATCATTACAAAGTGTTTTGGGTACTCAATTAGAAATGAGTACGGCATATCGTCCTTAAACCAATGGACAAAGTGAAAGGACCATTCAAACACTTGAAGACATGCTTCGAGCCTGTGTTATAGATTTTTGAAAAGGATGGGAAAGACACTTACCATTGGTAGAAATCTCATACAATAACAGTTACCATGCCATTATCAAGGCAGCACCATTCGAGGCACTTTATGTTCGAAAGTGCGGATCATCTGTTTGATGGGCCGAAGTTGGAGATGTTCTACTTACAAGACTAGAAATAATCCATGAAACCACTTAAAAGATAGTGAAAATTCAACAACGCTTGCAAGGCGGGCAAGAGGACCGGCAGAGAAAGTTATTGCCAATATAAGGACGAAAGCCTTTAGAATTTTAAAAGTTGGACGATGTGTTAAGTTAAAAATATAACCTCGTAAAGATGTCATCCAATCGGAAAACGAGAAAGTTAACCCTGGTACATTGGACATTCAAAATCCTTGAACGGATTGGCCCAGTGGCATATAAACTATAACTTCCTGAAGAGCTCAGTAATGTTCAGAGTACTTTCCACATTTCTAATCTAAAGAAATGTTTATCTGACGAATCCCATGTCATTCCAATGAAAGAGCTTCGACTTGATGACAAACTCAACTTTGTAGAAGAACTAGTGGAGATTCTGGATCGAGAAGTCAAGAAACTAAAACAAAGTCGTATTCCTATAATCAAAGTAAGATGGAACTCTAAAAGGAGACCAGAATTTACATGGGAACGCGAAGATCAAATTCGTGCCAAATATCCACATCTGTTTTCAAACACCACTCTTGCATCCAACTAAATCTCGGGACGAGATTTCTTTTAAGGGAGGGAGACGAGATTTCTGTAAGGGAGGAGGACTATAACAACCCGAAATTTTCATCAATGAAATATCTACTTATTATATTATGATCACATTTGTACGGGAAATTTTTCGCTTTATTACATTCTATTATGTAACATTGTTTACATAGCAAACTAAACAAGTTCACACAACCTACTTATGTCATCTATATCTATATTTATATCATATAAACATCCTAATATGTCAATTCTATATCTTAACATCATTATTACCAAGTACATTATCCATTTAACATACCATTTGCAACGTTATATCAAAACAGGCTTTAAACGTTAAACGTTTATATCAAAACCCTAATTATATGTAATGTATACATATAAAATAAATGTACAAGCCTTTAAAGCATGTATACAAGTATCAATGCACAACATTTGAATATCTTTTCCCTCCTAAATCAAGTTACAACTTTCTAAAGCCCAATGTACAAGTCAATTATGCATGAAATACAAACTAGGTCGTTTTACCTCCTAAATCATGTTTATATCTTACCACCACTTTAACACAAGGTACAAACACCCAATGCACAACTTCTAAACCCTAATCCTAAAACCCTAATTCATCTAACCCTAAACCAAAATCATAAAACCATAGCAAATCCGTTACACCCTTAAACTAATTCATAGTTTTCAAGAAATCTGATCGGTTGATAAAACAAAGGAACTGAGAAAAATCAATAGGTTCTGGATATTAAGTGAAAATACTAGGTTGTAGCCCTATGTCTTGTGATCATTTTGCCGGTGGAATCAACCCGATTCGATATCGGATGAATTAATTATAGCCGAAATGGTAAAGGTGCGCAGATTCTGCACACCTGTAGTAAACGGCTATTATCTCTAAATTTTTGTATAGTAACCCCTAAATATGTAAAACTAAAAGTTGTAGAGGACTCAAATATCTAACCATGCTCACTGGTTTGAGCTTCATCGGAGTTACGGTTTGTAAATGGCAACCATTTTACCGAGACTGATGTTGGCTGTCCAAAAACAGCCATGTATAAATCAAACCAAACACCCCTAAAACGTCTAGAACCACCATGATATCATCACACCCTCACCCTAGCACCTCCATGACATCTCCATAGCAGCTTACAAGTACCTCAAACACATTCCATGGCCACCAAGAAGCTACATCATCACCTTGTTGTTTCATTTCTAGCCAAACACACAAACACCCCAAAATCCTTCCACCTTTCAATCCTAGCTAGTTCTAGCTTGTAAGACTCACCTCCTAGCTGCTAATAGTCACCCTCTACATGTCCTAACACTTGTCTACCAAGGAAACTTGGTCCTTAAGTGTTTCAAGTACTATAAATAGGCATACATACATGTTCTTTCAAATCATCCCCCACATCTCATCTCTTACCCACAAATGGAATTCTAACACTTCCATAGCAGCAATAGAAGATCAAGAGAAGTCCCTAAGCTCAGAATAGAAGCCAAGAAGCAAGAAAAACGAAGTCTTGAAACCATTTCTAGGCGTACGGATCATAAAAACCCTTTTCGACCCATTTTAGCTCAAGTAAGCCTAAGATCTTGTTCTATAAGCTTATAATCTGTATATGAATGTTCATAATACTCTTAAGATCATGCATGAACTCTTGTTTGAAGCTTTGAATCCTCAAACCCATGTGTTTTTGATAAAAACCCTAAAAACGACCCGTTTTGATTTTCTAACTAACGAATCCGTTTTCTAAACTTTTGTTACGTTAAAACATCTTATTTTTGCTTATTCTAATAGGCTATAACCTGCAAATATCATTTAGATTCTTAAAATAAGCTTGTATGACATTTTGGACTTGTTTTGTAAATAATTTCCATGCAAGGGGTATATATTGTAACTTTTTGAAACTTATAACTATAGGGGCTGAAAATGTCATTATTTCAAAGTTATAACTATAAGGACCTATTTTGCCAAGTTTCAAAGTTAAAGGTTTAAATTGTATATACTTTATCTATAAAGGACTAAACTTGTAAAAGTTTATAATCCAAAGGTATATCTTGCCATTTTTGCAAACTTAATAAAATATTATATTTTTATATATAAATTATAAAAATATATATTAATATTATAAAACTTGATTTTATTAAAATCTGACACATTTGTTGTTATTAATCACCGATCGTCGCATTATAAATCAATTACGGTACACATTTAACGTAACTTATCATCAACTAGCTTTTGAAGAAACTTAACATTTTCTCATACCACGTTAGTAGGGAGCTTCATGTGAGGGGTTTCATTTAGGTATACGTTTTGACGAGTTTGTTGGGTTTACGATTTAAAGTGCCCTGGCTCCTCAAACGTCTACTACATGACCTCTGAATTATGATGACCCAAACAGTGATGCAATAATTCCATAATAAGTTTAATCAAATGATATTACATTATGACATAAAACATATTCAATCAAACTAAGACTTAACATTTTACCCAAGTTGTGTGACGAAGCCGTTACTTTCATTTCATATACTTTTGCCATCAATCAGATTTTACTGTACTGTTAAGGTGAGTTCATAGCCTCACTTTTAAATCTCTTTAATGTTTTTATAAACCCGTGAGGGGGATACATGCTATAAATTATGAATACAAGTGTTTTTCAAACTATATGCTATCTTGATATACTATTACAACTAATGTCTCAGTCACTTTATGCCAAAAGACCCTTACTATCATGGACCATTAATCACTTGCGAGTGAACGCGAATATTGTGGATAGGCCTATCGAGATTGACAAATCCCGTTTGTGTTAGCCGGATAGGTAACCAAACACACTATATTTGAATCTCATAGGTATATGGCTCTTGCCTACACCGGGGGCCATTATCATTATATATATCATTGTTGATATATACACAAGTCAGTTTGTGTGCCATGAGCTTAGACGCAATTATATAATACCACAATGCAATAATACTGATTTCTATAATTTAATGCAATCATTACACTTATGGGTATAACAAGGAATCTCATTGTTTATTTATCATAAAACCTATGAATTTCACTCAACCTTTGTGTTGACTCTTTTAAGCATGTTATCTCGAGCAACTTAAGGCACGGAGTGGCACGGACTTGAAGATGGCTAAATTGTTATCATTCAAACTTTATGTTTCTAGATTTTGGGACCTCCTTTTGTAAAACTCTGATGAATAAATGAATGATAACTAAATTTTCAAAATTTCTCTTTTGAATCGTTTTCTATGATTATGACTATTGTACTATGAAGTAATACCCCAGATTAGCTTCCGCTGCTATATGTAAAAATGGGGGTGTTACAGATTGGTATCAGCGCCATGGTTATAGAGACGATATATAGTTATCAATAGGGGGTTACTATTTAATACGATTCATTGAACAAGTTAAGAAACTTTACTATAACGTACTTTTATTTGGGAATTAAAGTAAGAAGTAAAATAAATGGAATGAATTTAATAAAAATATTGTAAGTATTATATTTTTTTAATGTTATTTTATAATTTGATTTTTATCTTATTTATTTTTTATAATTTTTATAATATATTATTTAGTCCAATCATTATAAGAGTTAATTTATTATGATATATTTTTATTGGTATCTAAAAAGTATAAATTGTTAGAAGAAAATAATAATAATATGTAATTTTAATTCTTATTTTAAGAAAAAAAAGATGATAACTCTTGGTGAATAAAATATTGATTTAGATTCTTATTAAGTATATTGATATTCTGAAACGTTAGTATAGAAATACTACTACAAAAAGATTTTTATTTATTATAGATATAATTATTGGTTTTAGGATTGGTTAATTAAGATATTGTTGTTTAAATAAATTAAAATTTGATTATTTTATTGTTAATATTATGAGATGGATTTATTTAAGGAAATATAAAGTTATTAAAAATATTTATATATAAAGTTATAGATCAGATATTTTAATATAAAGAAATATAAAATGATGTTGAGGGTATTGGTAAGAGGGATTATTACTTAACTATGTTTGTTGTATGTTGTATATTGAGATTTTTGTTTGTATATTGTATTGTTTTTAAAATTTTGTATGTTAGTTGTTAAGAGGGGGGTATGTTTGTAATGTGTTTTATTTAGGATTGAGAGATAGTTGATGGTTAGTTGTATATGTTGGATAGGTTAATTAGATGTGGAGATTTTAAGTGGGTGATTTTTATATTTTGTAATGGTTTTTATATGTAAATTTGGTTTTGGGTTTTATTGGTTTTTAGTTTTATTAATTTAAGATATTAATATTGATTGGAAGGAGATATTTTTACGTTGTATACTGCAATATCAAAGAATGATCTAATTATTTTTATAATAAAATAAATTGGTTAAAATTTATAATTTTGATGTGTATTATTTATATTGGACTGGTATTTGTTTAGTTGCGAATTTTATAAAATAATATATAAAAAAATATGATAAAATCATGATATAAAGTGTATAATTTAGCCACGATATAATGTTAAAAGGAGGAAAATGTATTAATATAGAAATAACTAATAAAACAACAAAACACAAAAAGCAACCAAATCACAAAAAACACAACCCAATAAAATCCCAACTTTACCACCAAACAGCAATAATAATAAAATATAAGTATTATTATAATTTTATTTTTTTAATTTATTGATATTTGTTTGGGGGTCTGTGTTTTTTATTGTGAATTAATAAATTAAAATTAAAAAAAATATTAAATTATATCATATAGTTCGTAACAACAATCACAAAAAATAAAATAAAAATGCACAACCTAAAAAAGATAAAAAATAAAAGTAGTTAAGGAGAGTCTAATAACAGAAAAATTAGCTGCCGAACACAATAATCTAAACAAAAGAGTATAATATTTTGTACAATAATTATTAATTTTAATCTAATAAAAAGAATAAAAATATGTGATAGTGATAGACAAATGTATAATTAAAAAGAATGAATCTAAAAAGAAATAAATATGGAAAGAAAAAAAATGATAGATTACTTATTTATTAATGTTAGGGATGAAGGGATTTATAGTTGTATATAGGTGAGTATCTTGTTATTATTTAGTAATATTTAGATAATGAGTATGTGAAAATTAAATAATAATAAATTTTAGTGATTTATAGGTTATACTATAATGGGTTTTTTTAATAATTTTGTGTTTATTGTATATTAGTTTATTTGATATGAAATTTTATTTTTATGGTTAGATTTGTAAAGTGAGTTATTTTTTAAAATGTTTGGTTTGTAGTTGAAGTTTTTAATATTGTTATTAAAAAATATAGTTTAAAAACCATCATAACAAAAATAAATTCTCGTGTTATTTATGTAAGTTGGGAAGAGTAAAAAAACTAATTGGTAAGATTCAAAATGATTAGGATATTAATATTGAAATGTACTACTTTGGATTAAAATATACGATGTTTATTGTGTGATTGTGATTTATCTATAATATTTTAATCAGTTAATTAATATTATAGATCAAATAAGTAATTTAAGTTGTAGTGATTGGGAATTAAAGTTTAATTAATAATATGTAAATAAATAGGGGGTTATCTATCTCTATTAATCTCTAAAAATAACCATACAACAACTACCACCTTCCACCAAAAAAGAACCATTTTACACCGTAATATCATAAAATCTGACAATAAACGATAAACATTATACCTCTACAAACCAAAAAAAATCACAAAAACCCCTACAACCAACAACCAACCACCCCCTATATAGCATAATGTTATATTCCCAAATTAAAAATAATTTATCAACCATAAACCTAGAAATGTACAAGAATCCAAAGCCTTGATTAACCAGAAACAAACTCACATAAGAATAACTTTACCCACTAAAACCAAAGTACCAAGTCATATAAGCATCAAAAACCAGTTTCATATAAGCATGACCTTCAAAACGCCGTTTTAAACCTTCCATTTTCAAACAATCTAAGTTTCTTTACCAACCAATTTTGTATAGAACAAGCTACTACACTCAATTTACAACATATAAACTCTAATTACCCTAATCCTAAGCCCTAATTCATGCCTTAAAAAACCTAAACCCTAAAACAAACACCCTAAGCCCTAATTTCACTTTAACCTTGAAACTAAGCCCTAAAACTTAATATCAACCCCTAAACACTAATCATAAATACTAAACCATAATCCTAACACTAAATCACCTAAACCTTAATCTATCCTAAACCTTAACACCTAACTGTGAATTAAAACAAGGCGTATATATAAAACCTTAACACGAAAACATTTTGGTATTTTTTGGAAAATTTTTAAAAACGAAATAATCAAGATTTATAGAAAGCAACATATAACATATCAATAGCAGACTTCTAAGCAATACTTACAAGCAACTTATCAATAGAAATTGGAAACAAAGCCACAAAAATTAAATTGAAAATTAAAATAATTCAAAGTAACCGTCTATTTACAATAATAGTAATTTAAGCCTTGTCCTTTCCTCTTTGCAGACAATCATCTCACACCACATCCTAACTACAATTCTAGACCCTCAAGACTTCTTCTATACTTCATTAGTCCATCACACTAATATCTTGACCCTTAGATAGCAAAAAACGTGGCCCCTAAGGTCTTTCACCACTATTTATTTTTTAAACCAAAATTAACCCCCCACGAACCTAGTAACCATTTTCAAATATCCCCATCATCTCTTCTATTTCCCTCAAAGAATCAACTCTTTCCCTAGCACAATAGAAATAAAAGATTCATAAGCTCAAATAAATCCAAGAAGCAAAAAAAATGAATACTTGAAGTCGTTACTGGGGAGGCGTACAAACACGAAAAAACCCATTTTTGACCCAGTTCTAGCTCAAGTAGCCTAAGACTTGATCTATAAACTTTTAAATCTACTTAGAATTGTTCCTAATACTCTTAAGATCATGTATGAACTCTTATTTGAAGCCTTGAATCTTCAAACCCATGTGTTTTTGATAAAAACCCTAAAAATGACCCGTTTTGATTTTCTAGCTAACGAATCATTTTTCTAAACTTTCGTTACATTAAAACATCTTATTTTAGCTTATACTAATAAGCTATAACCTAAAAATGTTAATTTAACTTAAAAAACAGCTTCATGCTTTGGACTAGTTTTACAAAGTTACCATGCACAAGGGTATATATCATAACTTTCTGAAACTTATAACTAAAGGGGCTGAAAATGTCATTTTTTCTAACGTTATAGAAAAATATGTGGAGGGCTGTAGGGGGATGTTTTCTTGTGGGTTTGTGTAGTGTTAGAAGTGGGAATTTTATTTGGTTTGGGGGTTTGGTGTTTGTGGAGTTGTTTGAAGTTTAGAGTTTATTGTTGTGTTTTATGGTTTTTATGAGTAATGTTAATTAAGTTTGTTTGTTATGTTGGGGGTTGGTGTTTTTGTGTGAGTTTGGTTGAGTTAATTATATGATTAGGTATAGTTTATAGGGGGGTTTCAATGTTGTATTCCATTTGGGTAGGGTCGGATAAGAATCGCTAGCCGTTGACAAATCCCGGGCGGGGCAGTAACAGGAGCAATAAGAAACTCAGATGATGATGATGGACGTGATGCTACCTTGCTCCTCCAACGAGCAACAGTCATCACATACGGATCCTGAGAAGGTGGTCCATCAAAAGAATCAAGAGCCTTAGAAGAATCAGTGCATAAGAATG
This sequence comes from Tanacetum coccineum, assembly GCA_026074375.1. NCBI lineage: Eukaryota > Viridiplantae > Streptophyta > Magnoliopsida > Asterales > Asteraceae > Tanacetum > Tanacetum coccineum. The sequence goes on along the minus strand of BQNB010009554.1, from coordinate 24,218 downwards.
GTGAAATAGCTAGTAGCGGGGAAATGTGCTCTGGTGAAGACATTTCATCTGGTGAATCAGAATCGGAATCCGAATAGGGAATCAAGCCATACAATCCAATGGGTGAAGCGACAAGAGTCGTCTCAACCACAGGAGCGGCAGGTGAAATAACAGGAGCAATAGTAGGAGTCTCTGGAGCAACCACAGAAGTAGAAGGAATAACAGTAGGAATATCACCAAAAAGAATAACCCGAGAGGGCGGTGATACCACACTCTCATCCGAAGAATCAGAAGAAATAGCAATAGCTGAAGCTGCCATGATCTGCACAAGCAAAAGTTTATATAAATCTCCTTTATATGAAACCATGCAAGGCATAAGGAAGCGATGAAATGAATGGCAAGGTAAATATGGCAATATATAATAGTCTCAAGTATATATAGAAATCTTATATATATGTATAGCAAGGATAGACAACACGTAAGCACAGATAAAGGCACATAGGATCACATACTGGTTATAGACCAGACCTAGTATAACTACCTGGTTCTCTATAACCTTGGCTCTGATTACCAATCAGTCACACCCCCAGACGGGGCCTGGACGGAATACGTGTTCGAGGGCGTGACATCATAACAATCCGAACACAAAGCAATAAAGAACGACCACTAATCATGGACGTTTGAAAAATAGTTATACTCGTTGCATAAAGAAAATAAATTTAAGTTTTACAACCAGTCATAAGAGAGTTAAATGTAGCGGAAGCATAACAAAGTTTGATAATGACAACGAGTATATAAATAGATAAGTCTTGAAATTGGCGAAGTCACATAGCACATAGACTCCATTTAGCATCAAGAATCAAGCCAAGCTAAGCACCTGAGAAAACATGTTTAAAACGTCAACATAATGTTGGTGAATTCATAGGTTTAAGTTAGTACAAGAGTGGACCACAAGATTTCAAAACGCATGCGACTACTATAACAGATACAACATCACATAAAAAGTATTTACTGTTACGCTAAGCTCATGACACCGATGCTAATAAAACAGGGCATATCATATCATGCCACATAGTATTCCTGCCCTTAACTGGTGTCCCAAACCAAAGACCACCACAACGCACAATCGACATGACATATATCTGTTTGTTCGCAGCTAATTTAGAACCAAACCAGATAGGGGTAATTAGTCCCAATAGATCTATTTACGCATTCGCGCTCACTTAACCAATCTAATTGGCCATAGGTGACTAACGGTTCATGATAGTTCGGGCAATAGTGGTTTGTAGCAAAACTTAGGCAACACATAAACATGTAAAACTCACGTTAAGAACTTGTGTCCAATTTTAAAAGCAAACAATGTTTCTCACCCCAAAGTATAAAGCATTTGAAAATCGGTAAAACGTGGGGCTATGAACTCACCTTAAGCAAGTGGTGAATCGATAATCAACGAGGAAGGAATAAAGCCGAAAGGTCCTATACGCGACCTAAATAAATGACGCGTCTTAGGTAAACGAAAGATAACCGAAACTTGTACGACACGCTTTCAAGAGAAAAGACATCCATATGTGTTTGTGCTTTAGTTTGTTTAATAAAGTATGACTAAATAAAATTACAAAGTTTTTCGTTAAGTCTTGGCGTTTATCCAAAAATTACTACTTTTAGAAAGTTTATATTTTAGGAAAGTTTTTAGTTTCAAGACGTTAATACCGTCCCCTATATTTGTTAACTTTCCATATTTTCAAAATGTGCTAACTATCCATAATCGCTAAACTTCCAAGTCCGATCCGCTAATGTTTTACCAAACTTACTATTTTTAGTAACTTTATCGTTTTTCCTAAAATATGTTAATGACGTCTTCAAATGATGCTAATCTATATATATGTATTACTATATGTTTCGCTAGAGTTTAGAAAGTCCAAAAATGTCCGAAAGTGTCCGAATACCTATTTTACTATTCACATCAGCACACTTTTCATTGGGTTTTGCTGAAAAATATTTCAAGTTTCATTTGGCTATAACTTAGCCGTTTTAAGTCCGATTTTAAAGTGTGATATGTGAAAAAGTATCTATTCGAAACAAGCTCTTCAAAAACTACTTTTACGCCTAATGAAAACATTTTTAGGTCGCTCAAAACCTCAAAACACCAAAGATAAGTAGTCTCATTTGAAAAGTATAGTATTCGTTTGTTGTCCGCGTTATTGTATAAATTAACATATTAAAATCTTAAAAACTATATAACTTCGCCCGTTTATCGGGTTGCTAAAAATAAGAGAATATTGTACGAAAAATTACTAAGTATATAAATTTGTTTAAAATTTCGAACCTGACCTATTCGTTATACAACGTTTCCATTTCTAACAAAATTCAACGTTTTTCCCTTTTTAGATAATATCCGTAGTTTTGCAAAGTATCTATATTTTTAACTAACTACATAATACCAACGATAGCAAAATCCCCAAACAACCCTATAGTTTGTAAAACGTGCACAAAACCAAACCCCCTATATAGGCACCTTAACCCAGTTTCCATAACACCCCTTATGGGCTGTTAACACCAAAACCAAACACCCTTTTAAACCCATATCCAAACACCCATGTTTGACAGTTTATACACCAAAACCAAACGCACCCTAACTGTTGAACTAACACACCCTTTATGGGTGTTAAACGTGAAACCAAACGCCCTATTTGGCTGGTTAACTATAGAAACAAACACCCCTGTTGGGCAGTTTATACATAGAAACAAACACCCTTTTCGAGCTTGTATATCAACCGAAACAAAATAACAAAATCAAACGAAACGAACGAAAACGAAACAATTTAAAACACACCAACCACACAAATTATTATTAGTTTTCTACAAATAAACCATACCAAATTCGAAGAAAAAGGGGTAAACGTGTGTGTGGTTTAGTCGCAGAGCCGTGGTGACGAGGAAGTTGTTGTTGGTAAGCGCTGTGGAGCTTGCGAGGGTGGGCAGCGAGGGTGGAAGATGTGGGAGTGAGGATGGGTGACCTGGTTTGGAGTACCGAGATCATGTTGGTGGCGGCGGTGTTTGAATGGGGTGGTAGAGTGGTGGCGTTGGTGGGAGGAGGTAGATGATGATGGTGTGCGGCATTGGTGCTGTGGTGCGAAGGGGTGGTGGCGAAGGGGATGATGACGTGGTGATGGTGATGGTGATGAGGATGGCGAGGTGGTTACGGGGGTGAGGAGATGATGGAGAGGAGCGGCGGCTGTTGGCCGGAGTTCTCGCCGGAGATGGTGGCCGGATTCCGACGACGGCACTAGATTTAATGAGAGGAGAGGGAGGAGTGAGAATGAACATTAATAAATGAAATGGAACCCTAATAAGTTTCATATATATATTAGAAAGTTTTAAAAAAAATAGCAAGTTGGTTATAGTTTAGGGTTATCATTGTAAATATTACTAGAGGTACTGAAAACGTAACTTTTGGTAAATATTGGCTCGGGACTCGTTTAGGCTAGTTAACAATTGATTTAAAATACGAAAGTTGCACCATTGTTTTCCAAATAGTTTTTCTCATAAAATTGAGTATTTACATGACTTATTTTATAAATGTTTTTATAAAACTTATTTAAAAATCATTATTATTTATTTGGTACCATTGGGTGTCGCGGGTAAACTTTGTCCGTAAAAATAAAACTTTATTTTGAACATTTGCGTTTTTAAATAAACGCTTTTGAATAAAATATTAAAGAATTTATTAAATATTTTTATTTAATAAAAAGTGATAATTAAATATAAATTTAATTATTTTTGTGTCAGTACGCGTTGTTTTCAAAATTTTGCGAGGTTATTTTAGTCATTTTCTGTTTGGTTTCAGGTCTCGGGTAAAACTGAAAAGTTGTCCGGAATGTCGTTTTACATCAAATTGCTTTAAGGTCCGAGTCGTGAAAACGTAATTTAGCGGGTCGTTTTTGATAAGTCAATTTAGGAATAACATATATCTTCTCGTTTTCAAGTCAAATAAGTTTGAAAAATAAATTTGAAAATGAGCGATAATAATAGTAATTATGATTTATTATTTAAATGCGTTTCAAAAATTTACCGGCTACGCGGTAATCGTTTTTATGTGACCGTAAAAGGTCAAAAGTCAAAAAGTCAAGTCGGAACCAAAAAGTCAAAGGGTAAAATAGTAATTTAAAGTTCTGAAAATTTCGGGTTGTGACACCAACTTTATGTTGACACTTTTAAGCATATATTTCTCAGGTGAACAAGCTACTTGACATAACTGATGTGCATTGGAGTCCAAACTTTACAAGATTACTTTTCAAACGACACCTTTAGAGGTCGTTCTCTCAAGTCTTGTGCAATGGTATTATGAAGTAACGCTCACAGACATATTTCCGATGCGACCTATTTTGGGGGTGTTACATGTAGAACCAAAGATAATATCATCTACATAGACCTGTACCACTAAGATGTCATCGTCGAAGCGTCTTATAAACAACGTTGGATCAATGGTGCCTTTGAAGAAGTGATTCTGTAGGAGAAACTTTGACAATTCGTCTACCATGCCCTCGGTGCTTGCTTGAGCCCATATAGTGCCTTCTTTAGATTGTAGACATGGCTTGGATGATCAACATCGATAAAACCTTCAGGTTGACACACGTACACGTCTTCCTTTAACGAACCATGCAAGAAAGCAGTTTTCACGTCCATTTGGAATACGATGAACGATTTGTGTGCAGTATATGCCAAAAATATCCCGATAGCTTCCATCCTATCAACCAGAGCAAAGGATTTTTCGAAATCTATTCCTTCCTCTTGGCGGTACCCTCTCACAACCAGACGAGTCTTGTTTTTGATGACCGTGTTCTCTTCATCATGCTGGTTCTTGAATAACAATTTCAATGTAAGGGGTTTTATGTTATCTGGAGCAGAAACTAACACCCATACATCAAGCCTTTTAAACTGGATAATGCATTAAGTCAATCTATGCAGGGTTGGTCATAGCCTCTTTGACATTTATTGGTTCCATAGTGCTCGTAGTTAGGGCGTAGATGCACATGTCACCATCTGTTCGTAACTGATTTCTTGTCAAGACTGGTCGTGAGGGTTCTCTTATCACTTGCTCCAGAGGGTTATCCTTAGTCCACTAATATTTATGAGGGTATGGCTGATAGAGAGTGTGCATGTTAGATGGATCCACATATTGAGAAGATGATGCAACAGAATCTGTGGATGTTGGAGCAAATGGATTAACAAACGCATTCCCATCTAGCATAGCATTTGGAACATTATTAGAAACAGTTTCAGATTGGAGTTGAGATCGATCTTCTTGTTGTTGATCATGTTGTTGTGGTGGTAGCTCGTCAACATCTTGTGAAGTGTTTGGAATATTTGGAGACTATGAAGATGAATTTGTTGGTGTCGGTGCAGATTCTTCAACTGTTGTGGATGCATTTGGAGTATGAAGATTCTAATTTGCAGGAGCAGCAGGAGCAGTTCTTGGAGCTATTAATGGTTGACCACCAATATAATCATTATACATTGCTTCAAACAGTACATCCAATTCATGTTCAGTTGGTTTTTGAGATGTTATTGTTGATGGAGCATATGTGAGATCGAGTCCTGAACTGATTTGTCCATAAGTCATGCTTTGAAGCCTGGGTTTTGAACTGCGTTGTTCAAAAGCCATCGCTAAAATCTCATCAAAAGTGACATTCATCGTCTCTAGGATTTTCTTTGTCCTTCAGTTGTAAACTCTGTAAGCACAGGAAGTAGTAGAATAACCAATGAAAAAGCCTATATCACCTTTCGCACCAAGCTTCCCAATATCCTCACGGCCATTCTTGGGATAAAAGAGGGCCCCGAATACATGAAGAAAGGAGATATCCGGTTGTCTGCCGTTAATAAGATCGTACGGTGTTTTGTCAAATTGACGGTGAATGATGGAGCGGTTTTGAGTGTAGCACGTAGTAGCAATCGCTTCAGCCCATAAGAATAGCGGAGCACAAGAAAAAATCAACATTGTTCTAGCTGCCTCCACTAACGTTCGGTTTCTTCGTTCCATGACTCTATTTTGCTGAGGAGTTCTCACAGAAGAAGATTGGTGAGAGATGCCAACACTGTCAAAGTATTCTTTAAGCACTTGATTCTTGAATTCTGTGCCATTTTCGGTTCTTATAATAATTACTGGAGCTTGTAAAAGGATTTGAATTTTCTTCAAGAAAGTCTTAATCACTTCTAGTGCTTCATCCTTTGATCTGAGAAAGTGAACCCATGTGTAACGAGAGTAGTCATCCACTATCACCAGAACTTAACTTTCACAGTTTTCACAACACAATCTGCAACCTTTTCTCTTAAAAAGAACAATTCAATTTCAAAATTCTTTGTCCTTTCATGAAAGACAGGGTTTGCAGCAATTTGAATTGCTGAACTATTATCACAATGTAAAGGAACAGGAAGAGATACATCAATATTCAACTCAGCTAGAATTTTTAAGATCCACATTACTTCACAAGTAACACTATTCATGGCTCTATACTCTGCTTCAACAGATGATTTAGATAGCATAGACTGTTTCTTACTCTTCAAAGAAACCAAGTTTTTACCTATAAATACTGCATAACCAGTCCTAAAGAGACAAAATTATGCTTTAAATGCTTGAATATTGCTTGTTTTGTCTTTGTGATTGTGTAGGTACGGATATTGCAAAAATCTCAGGAAAACGGTCAAAACTAGACAAATACGAACACGGGAACGGAAGAGCACACAAAGAGCCGGGAGAATGCTATCAAAAGTCAACAATAGTCAACTCAAGTCAACCTTCAGTCAAACATGGTCAACTCAAAAAGACAAAATCCAAAAATTACCAAACCATTTCCTCATAATTAACCAAATTATAAAAATGGTCCCTTAAAGCCCTAACGGTGTTAACTTTCTATTAATAAAAGTTAACACTCGTTAACTTTCTTATAACACAAATCAAGCCCGAGCCCAAATCAAGCCCAGGCCCAAAACCTTTATAACCCCGAAGTTATAAACCCGGGTAAAAATCAAACACCCCTTTATAAAAGAAAAGGAGCGGGAAAAGTGGTTTACTCTATTCACCGTCTCTTTTGTTTTACCCCAATGTCAAAATCAAGGGGTAAAATGAAATTGATGGCGTGGATATAAGATTCGAGCTACAAGGAATGACATGGCACCATGAAACGTCACTCAAAGCTCCTATTGGTCCAAACCCAAAAGGGGAATGGCACGTGGCCTGACAATAAACACAAGGGAGATGGATTTTATGCTATAACATCTCACGAAAAAAGCACAAGGTGTCACAATCACGGATTGCCACACTGGCAATCCGTGTGAGCTAAATCTAATCCAACGGACCACAATAGACATTCAATGATTGAAGGAATGAAGGGACAGGATCCAAGAGAGGCTAGAAGACCTAGAAGCATCTTTGGCAGGCTATAAATAGCCCTCACTCACTCACACATAGATATCTTCTTTTCCTGCATTTTTTTTCTCTAGTTTATAAAATAGCTTATGTAACTTTTTAAGTTTAAAATTGTAATTTTCTTTCAAGCTCTTGTAATTTCCTTTTATTAAGTATTGTAATCCGTTTTTAATCATTAATAAAATCATCATTTAATTTTCATAAACTGTTTTATCTTATAAGCTTTTATTTCCTCAAATACTGTGTTCACATAATTGTTTTCATAAGTTACTTCTCAAAGAGCTCAGATCCAAGCACATTGTTAAGTCTCTAACTCAAAGTAGCTATTAATAAGCCTTAATCTACTTAAACAAATAAACAGTTAATTCCCAATTGCTTTGAGGATAAATGACTTACGGATGATAAAATCTTAAAACAAGGAAGAGCTTATGGGACCCTAACCAGCTATCTTCGGAAAAAGCTCAAGCTTATATACAGCTCATTGAGCCTTTAATATAGGTCCTTTGTTTAGCTAAGGCCATTTGTAAGTTTTAATTTACTTTACTGTTCTTAATTCCTTAGCTTATAGTTGCTTATTTTTTCTTATCTCTTGCTTATTGGTGCTTAATTCTATAATATTGTGCTTGTTAAGTGTTTTTAATAATCTGTTTTTAAGTCTGATAGAATAGAACTTAGTTTACATCTTAGTTGTCTTTAATCTGTCAAAAAGTAAAAAAATATGAGCATAATTAGTTAAGCTTAGTTTCTGTCTTAATAGCTTATCGTTTTAAGTTTATATAAGTGGAGAAAAGCTGTTAACTATCTGGTATTTGAGTTTGGTTAGCTAGATTTCATTTTCTCAAGCTAATATTGATTGTTATGAAATTAAGGGAGTGTTTGGATCAGCAGTACTAACCTAAAGTTAGTACTGCTTAAGTCCTTTTGGTCTTTAATTGTTGGTTTAAATCTCTCATAGTTGTTTGTCTGTGTAGGATTTATAGGTTAAATTAGGTTTAATCAAATCTTTTTTTTATAGGTTAGTTTGCTTTGTATTTTCATAAAAACTGTTAAAAAAATACAAAAATACTAGTTTAGCTTATAGCTTATTGATTTTGCTTATTAGTTAGCTTAGATTTGCTTAATAGGATTTATATTAGCTTATTATCATCTGGTTTTCAAGTTTTAATTATTAGAATTCATTTTCATAAGCTAAATTGAATTTTCATATAATTAAAGGAGTGTTTGGATTTGCTGTGTTTGACCTTCAAAAGTCAAGCTAGGTTGCTAATTGATTTTGAACTAGCTTTAAATTCACTTAAAACCAGTAGTAAAGTTGTTTTCATAGATTAGACTTTAGAATTTAGCAAGTTAAAGTTTAGTTTTCAAGGCTGTGCACCAGGGGAAGATTTTCTTTTTAAGGTAAAAAGAGGTTTTTGATCCAAGTTTTTTTAAGCTTGGAAATTGGTTGTTTAGTGTTTATTCACACTAATTTGGAGTGTGCAAAGCAGTTTTGACCCCTAAGGTCAACTGCAAATTGGTTTAACCCATTTTGGGTGTACATCAGGTAGGACCAAGTGCAGTATCAAACTGCAATCCTTTTGATCAAAATTAAATCTAGCTAAATATTTTTATCTTTCAAAATAAATAGACTTAATAGAGTTTACCTATAGGTAAAGTTAGATAAAAAACATTGCTTTTTCATATTCTAGCTTATTATATACGGTAAAATAGCTTCCAGTTGGTGTAATTCTCTTTTTACAGGTTTTTTCAAATTCCGAAAAAAGTTGTATAAGTGTAAAAATATTAATTTTCACTTGACTTTTTGTTAAAAGCACCCTAGGAACAAGCATTGCATGTATATTTGGTGGATACATCGTCAATGCTTTGATTGGTCGTAAAGCTTTGGTCTGCTCCTTGAGAGCTTCTGCTTTCATCTCGATGAGATTGTTGGACCAAAATATCTGCTCGAGGGTCAATTGTTTCTGTGGTGTGAAAGTCGCTAAATAATTCTCTCTTGAGTAATCAGGTGGTGCAATCTTAACTCTCTTTTTCACACACTCTGGGTCTTTCATCTTGTCATTCATTTTCTTCCTAGTGATTTCAGCTATCTCTAGGGTATCCTCTGAGTTGTGCACTATGGACGGGACATGATTGGTTTTGATAATTTCATGACCATTATATAGGGCAGACTGAACTTGTTTTGCACAGGTGAGACATAAAGGGTTCTTATAGCCAATAGCTACCTTATTCTTTTCATCATAATAGGGCTTTGGTTTACACAATATGTGAGCTGTTTGAAGAGACTGGTCTTGTTTGTATAATTTATCCTCAACCCTTTCTTTTAAAGCTTTCATGCCCAAAAATTCTTCAAGGTATTTATTTTCTTTCTATTTAAAATCTTTTTCAAAGACGTAACTTCTTCTACCATTGACTTGTTATAGTTAATGGTGGAGGAAACTTGTAATTTTACAGAATGAAGTTCCTTTTTCAAATTTTCTTCCTTAATATTACGTTCAGTGATAACTATTCTTAATTGTTCATCAATCTTTTGTTCTCTTTTCGTTAATTCAAACTTGGCCCATCTTTCATACAGTTCAACTTGTTCCTTATATGTTGCAAGTTCAGCAGTCAATGATTTAGCAACTACATTGTTCTGTGTTGTTACAGAGACATATTGAGCAGGCGGTTCATGCATATCATTTAATATCATCATATATGCATCATTTGGTACAGAAGATACATTATTCTGTCCAACTGGCACTTTGTTGTCCTTTATGTACTCATCATACGGAATCATATTACTATCACTCGTATAATCAGCATGTGAGTCAACAACATAGTTTGGTTGTACATCGTCATGTATCTCGTGTATTTCATGATGTTCACAAATAGCATCCTGATAATGATCATTATCGTGTACCTCAGATAGAACGTCTGAATCATAAGACGGGTTGGCTTCATCATAAATAGGATCTGCGGATGATAGATTTGCCATGAACATGGTCTGTGCAGTAGGAGCCTCATCAACATCAGAATCAAAAGCATCACAGTCATCAGCTTGAAACACATTATCCACATTGAGTGCTAAGTCCTGAACAGGTTGCTCATCCACATCTTCATCAATAGCGTTGTCTTGTCCACCTGCAATAAACAATAACTGCTCTTCATCCAATGCCACCCCGTTCTCCTGAGCTTGCATCAGCAACATCTTGTCTTTGAAGTATTCGGAGTTCTGTGGACGCTTGGGTTGAGTGCAGTTCCTTGCTATGTGGCCTATACCGTTGCAGTTGTAGCACTTAACCTGCCTTGCTTGACCTGGATTAGCATTCCCAACTCTGTTCTGAGCTCCCCCATAACCAGCTGCACCTGCACCCCGTGCATTGTTACCCTGTCCTCTATTCTGTCGACCCTGAACATTCTGAACAACAACCCTGCCGTCTTGAACTGTGGCTTGGTTCCTAGGATTTGATGAAGTTCTGAGTTGATTGTTTGTTTGAGGAAGGTATGTTTTGTATGATTGGGTGAGTAGGGCAAGTGTGTTGGTTAAGTTCTCAATTAAGTTGTCCGTTGGAGAGAGTCCTGAATCAAGTTGAGAGTTGTCAGCAAAGTATGGTGGAACATATGTGGATGATGGATTTGTAGATGATTGTGAATTGTACTGTTGATGTGAAACATTGGACATCAAGGCGAGAGGATCAACATTAGGTTGAGTGAATCATTCCAACATCATTTTGTTTTCATTGGCATGTGCCTCATGCTGCTTTAGATACGCATACAATTGATCATAGTTGGAGTCTCTCAAATCTCTGTTGAGTTTCACTCCTGTTACAAATCTACCCCATTCTGGCAACATGTTATTATCAAACTTAGAATTTAACTGCATTCTGGACATGGTCATCTTGATGTTACGTATGTCGTTGATGAGTTTGGCAAACCGAACATAGTAATCATGAATAGTCTATCCTTTGTGCTGACGGAAGTGTTCGAAGTCATCATACAGTTGTGATTCACGGTCTTCTTTTGTTAATTCCGAACCTTCTAGGAGCATCTTCACATTATCCCATATGTCCTTTGCATCAGTGTAATGATTGATAAGAGAGTAGATATCTTTTGGTAACCCTTGAAGTATGATGTTTGTTGCCCGAATGTCAGCATTATACCTTTCCTTATCTTCAGGTGACATGTCAGAATAGACTCGAGGTCATTCTGGACCTAGATGTAAGGCACCTTCATTCCCTTCTGCAAGAGTTTCCTGAAATGTTCCCATCTGAAAAGGTCCTTCATCAATTGACTTCAAGATGTTCACCCCATTCTCTTTACCTCGATAATACAGTCGAATTCGTTGTTGCCATGATGCAAAGTCAGTCTTATCAAGCATAGGTGGTCGGGTATCGGAACCGGCACATTGGATATCTTCCGAAAGATTAACCATCTTAATTGATTGTGAAATGATTAAGTTGATCGAACAATGATTAGTGGTTTTATGTTAAAAGTGGTGATTGATTGTATGAAATGGTGAATTGTTGTTCAAGTTTGTTAGGATTACAGGATGAAATTAGTCAATTTGAAAATTTTAGTCCAAATGTCCAAAAATCCATAACTCGATGCCCTGTAACTCGTTGGAAGAGACTTGACAACGGAATCAGCAGGTAAGAAATAAATGACTAGTAGTTCTGTTCACAAAGTCGCTAGAAAAATTGTCGCATTCATTACCCTAACACTCTATATTTTAACTTCGCTGGAAAAGAGTTACAAGCTCGCAGCAAGAAATTAAACTGACTAGTTCCTGGTTCATTAACTCTCTAGTATAAAAATATGTCCAACAAAACCTGTACACGCTAGTTCTTCAAACTCGCTAGTAACCCCACTCTCTAGTCTTCAGACTCGCCTACGATGCAAAAAAGGGATAACTCGCTTGCCTTAAAACTCGCTACCTACATCGCTCGACACAAGTACTTCTGACACACGAGAGTACTATGGCTGGACAACTCGGGGGGGATCGCAGTACAGTACCGTAACTCGCTCTAGACTTTAAACAGTGATTAACTCGCATGGAATGAAAATTTTTGTATTCCCCTAAAAACACCTAAAATCACCCTTTTTGAACGTTTTCTTGCTGGTATTTTTTTGCACAACTTGTTACTAAAATGGCTATAGCAACTATAACAAAACAGCTAAACTTTAACATCACAAATGTCAATATCAAATAGAAACAAGAAACAAGACTATAAACCTCAAAAAAATCAACTTTTGATCAAAAATTAACTAAGAAAACGCACAAAAACACTATAGCTAATCATCTCCTATGTTCTGATACCCAATTATAGATATTAGAAAATCCATAACACATATTGGATGACAAGTGGATTAGCCAAGTCTAGAGAGAGAAAGTAAGAAAGAACTCTCTAGAGAGAGAAAATGAAGTTGTATTATGTAAATGACTAACCCACCTCTTCCATGGCATGGAAGAGGCATATATAGTTACAACAAAAACCAGCCTTAAGGCCTTGGTAGCATGCTTACATGTTGGGTTTAATACCCGGCCTATTACCGAATGTTATACATTAACTACTTAACTACGAACAACAATAAACGGTAAAATACATAGGGTGATCAAGTCTTTTTCTAACATCTAACAATTTTCAAGAAGAGTTAGGCACGAAGTTGCATATAAGTATGACATTTCATCCTTAAACGGACGGTCAAGGTGAACGAACAATTAAAATGTTAGAGGACATGCTACGAGCTTGTGTAATTAATTTTGGAGGTAATTGGGACAATCATCTACCCTTGGTAGAATTTGCCTGTAACAATAGTTACCACGCAAGTATCAAAATGCCACCATATGAAATGCTCTACGGTAGAAAGTGTCGAACACCGGTGTACGTGAAGAAAGGGAAAACGAAGAAGAAGTGGTGAAAGGTAAGTAATTAGCCAAGCACATAATGTGGTTTTAGCAACTAACCGAGAAGATAAAACTATAGCATGAAAGATAGGTGAGCATGAGCGGCTAACAAGACAAGAGTGGAAAAGCTAAGCCGATAAAAGGATAAAAAACCGATTGAGTTATAATGTCTGAGATTACGATATTTTGGAAAGTTTTCAACCGAGGAAAGTGTGTGTACGATTCAAGAACAAAGTGTGTAGAACTTAGGTCTAGGAGGTTTATCAGACACGCGGTAAGATTTTGAAAGCGAGTAGAGAAGTAGCATATGTCTTAGAATGAACCGATAGAAATGATGAGTATTCACAGGTAAACAGTCCTGTTCCTACTTAAGTAAGATGCTAAGGATCGATAACAGTACAATTGTGATCACATATTGGATGATTGTAGAAATAGATCCAAATTAACCTCTCAAGAAGAATCCAAATGAGGTAATTGCGAGAATGACAGTCGCGAGACCACTTCTGCGCAAACAAGAGTCATCCAGAATTGGTGAAGGTTAAATGGAAAGCATCGAAAAGGGAACGAGCATTATGGTTATGCGAACCAAAGAGAAAGATAGGATTACGGTAGCCTCATTTATTAAAGAGTAATTTCTGAGGGGAAAACCCCCAGTTTAAAATGATGTGAACAGTAACACACCTTGCCACAAAGGCGAGGTATTATTTATAAATAAAAAGAATAGTAATTCTACTCATTTATAGAATGTATTAATAAAGAAAAATTGTAAAAGTGATAAGTTAAAAATAACATTAAGTGTGTTAAAGGTTAAAACTATTATGTAGAATTAAGAGAAATGAAGACTAAAATGAACTAGTGTTGCCAATCTGGCAAACATAATAAATTAAATACCAAATATAGAAACACGGGGGGGAAAGAGGGTGGGGGGGGGGTGGGGGGGGGGGGGGGAAGTAGGGGGGTGAAGTGGGTGGAGGGGGGTTGGGGTGGGGGTTGGGGGGGGTTATTGGGGTTGGTTGTTTAACAATTTGATTTGGTGGGTTGGTTGGTATGTAGGGTGTGTGGGTGTTTGTGTGGGGAGAGGGTGTGTTAGGTGTGAGTGGTATGAGTGGGTTCATTTCTAAAATGTTACAAAGAAATTTCCGAATTCTTCAGACTTATGTTGATTGTCGAGACACATAGACATAGACTTCAAACACACAGACTGAATAGAACATAATCTGAAAGAATGGAAAAGGGGTAATAAACACAAGTTAAGGAACCAACACACAAAGGGTGGCGAAAGGAAACAAAGATTAAGAAAAGGTCCACACTTCAGAATAATCAAGTCTGTGTGTGAGCCTATGTCTGTATCGAAACAACAACAAGGAAGAAGAATTAGAATCGTTTGAAGATTTATAAAAAAAATGGAACGATTATAAATTTGATCTTTTAAAGTCGTTCGGTTATCGTCGGTGAGAAGTGAATATACCACGATGATCGAAACGACGACACGAACACGATGATATAAGTCTTAAGTCCCGTCGTTTAACGTATCTCGAAACCGTAAAACCGAAAAATTACTTAAACCGTGTAGAACTAGTTTGGTTCTCTAGATTTTAACTCGTGCGATTCTCTTAGTAGTACACTCGTTCGGTGGTGAAGGATTTTACTCGTTCGGTCCTTTTAAAAAAATACACTCGTTCGGTGCTTGAAAAATTTTGCTCGTTCGGTTGTCTAAGTGTTGAAGGTCGTTCGGCCCAAAGGAGAATGCACTCGTTCGGTCCTAGTCGTGATGCTCGTTCGGTTGTCTTTGGATTGTTACTCGTTCGGTGCTTTAAAATTGTGACTCGATCGGCTCAATCTTAAAAAGTTACTCGTTCGGTGGTCCTTGCTAGAAACGTGACTAGTTCGGTGGATGAAAGATTAAACTCGTTCGGTCTTGGCAAAAACACAAACACCTTGTTGGCACCTTTTTCTTTTCTCCGTTTCACACCGTGATTGTTTGTGTTTCGTACCACAAAACGTGACCACAACTAATGCTAACCACAAGGATGATATAAGCTCAGAAACGTGTAACCACTTAGATGATATAACCACAAGGATGATATAACCACAAGGATGATATAACCACAAGAAATAAGCCCAACGTGTGTTGTTGTACTAAAAAAACGTGTAAAACAAATAAATGTTATTGAACCAGTAGACACAAGTTGACTTTTTTTTTTGTTAAGATCACAAATAAGCCAAAACGTGAGAAACGTGTAAACTGTGTAGGACCACTTTTTGTTTTAAAAAAAAACAATTAGCCGAATGATTAAGCTTAAAAAAAATTCAAATAAGCACAAAATGTCCGAATAAGCTCAAAAAAATACCACAAATAAGCACAAATAAGCAAAATCTCAATCTCACAAACACAATCAAACACTAAAATAAGCACTAATCCACAATCATTGGCTCTTGATACCACATATTAACCAATAGATCTTGATTGATGATTAGTGTGTGAAGATCAAGGTGTAATTAGTGTGTGTGTTTAGAGAGAGAATTACCTAACTTGCCTTTTGATTAAATGAAGTTGTTACATCTAACCATGGCATAAATTACTATTTATAGCCTTGGTTAGCTATTCTTATTAAACTTTCCTAACTTAGCACTTCTAGTCCCTGCACTTTATAATAGTGCTACAAGTAGATTATTTCTTTATTTCTAACATTATGGGACCATTTCCATTATCTAGAGGAAATAAGTACATACTTGTAACAGTTAATTACCTATCCAAATGGGTTGAAGCCAAGGCGCTCCCCACCAACGATGCTAGAGTTGTAGTTAAGTTTTTGAAATCTCTTTTTGCCCGATTCGGTACACCGAGAGCTATTATAAGCGATCGTGGGACTCATTTCTGTAATGATAAATTTGCTAAAGTAATGTCTAAGTATGGGGTCACTCATCGTCTAGCTACCGCTTACCACCCTCAAACGAGTGGTCAAGTCGAGGTGTCGAATCGTGGGTTAAAATGTATTTTAGAAAGAACAGTTTGAGAAAACCATGCCTCATGGTCCGATAGGCTTGATGACGCTCTATGGGCATTCCGTACCGCTTATAAGACATCAATTGGTTGCACACCTTACAAGCTCATGTATGGAAAGCCGTGTCATCTACCTATCGAATTAGAGCATAGAGCGTATTGGGCATTAAAACATGCTAATTTCGATCTTAAAACCGCGGGCGATCACCGTAAGCTGCAACTTAATGAACTTAATGAGCTTCATGATCAAGCTTACGAGAATTCTTTGATTTATAAGGAGAAGACGAAGAAGCTTCACGACTCTAAGATCAAAAACCGCATTTTCAATGTTGGTGATCAAGTCTTGCTTTTCAACTCTCGTCTAAAGATATTCTCAGGAAAACTTAAAACCCGATGGTCCGGCCCTTTCACTATAACTGAAGTTTTTTCATATGGCACTGTCAAATTATCTCACTCTGACGGATCAAACTTCAAAGTGAATTGCCACCGACTTAAGCATTACTTCGGAGGGGACACACCAACCATGGTTGTCCCGGATCTTCAGACTTTCCCTAAGGACGAATGAATTCAAGGATCGAGTAAAACTATGTGACTCGGTTACCAAAAACAAAGTGCTTCGTGGGAGGCACCCCATGCTTATCCATTTTCTATTTTCTTTCTTATTTCTAATGTGTTGTGAGGAGGCTTGTACTCTTCCGATCTTTGTGTTTGTTGTTTGTACTTGTGATTGTTTGCAGGATTGACCCAAATTTTTTATTATTTAAAACTAAAAAGCTAGTTGGGGTAATAAACAAACCCGATATATATAGGTTGTTGCCACATAAAAACTTGTAAAAAAATAGTTAAATCATTTATAGATCCAATCTTGGTCGCTTATCGAAACGGACTTAGTTCAATAACAAGGTGTTTTCATTCAAACTTTTAAAGTCTCACGTTGTCGTAATATATTTTCAAACATCATGCAAGTAGAATTCCACCTAGTATTATTATCATAGCAAGGTCCTAGGGGTTCTTCACCAATTGTTTACGAAAACGTCTATATTCATTTGTCGTTCGTTATCGAACTATATATCGTAACTAATAAAACCCCCTAAATTTCATCCTAAAACGATCACATATTTTTAATGCCGCTTCACGATAAATTTATTAACAGATTGACAACACAACGGGAATGAAAAAAAAAGACCATCAAAAACGGGTTTTATACGTAATTTAACAATTCCATAGCTCTATATTATTGATGCATTATCTAGAATCGTAAAAACTTTATCATCTAAATATAATTCAATTAAAGTGTCATGTAAAATTTTTCTAAATAGATCCTTATGA
Organism: Tanacetum coccineum; assembly: GCA_026074375.1. Taxonomy (NCBI): domain Eukaryota; kingdom Viridiplantae; phylum Streptophyta; class Magnoliopsida; order Asterales; family Asteraceae; genus Tanacetum; species Tanacetum coccineum. The sequence goes on along the minus strand of BQNB010009554.1, from coordinate 6,596 downwards.
AGGATAACCAAATAGCTAAAAGCAATTGTCCGTTTCATTATATACCACAGATTCGAGATTTAAACAATAGCCGTAACGGCCTAACTAAGAAATTTGCCGTACCACCATGTGGTGCGGTCCCAAGTAACCGTAGTTATAGTAAACACATATTTATAAGTTCACGAAACCATCAATAATATCTTTTTTAGCCGTTTTCCCATAATTTAAAATCATCATTCTAAAGTAGTACGACTTACATGTTGATACCGAGGTTGTAGCCTTTTTTGATGATCTCTGTAAAGCTTGACGTGTCCGAAGTGGTTGAATGGAGCGCTGTGTGAATGGCAAACTTCGTAAATCAATCAAACGCATCATTATCAAATATAAAAACTTGACCATCGCACCAATAGTACCTGTGACGTATCATTTGGCTAACCGCATTAAACCGCAGCTTATGAGTCTGGAGTGTAAGAGTTGGACTCGGGTTATAAAATTTTCTACATTTCTTGCACGCCCTTTTCCACCCCCATCGATCATAATCACATATCTGAATTAGACCAAACATCGCCTTTCTCCGGAATTGGTCTAGGATTCGCACCACATCTTCAATTGTGTAAATTTTTCGACCATGCTTGTAAAACGGAGGCATTAGTGAAGCTTGTTTGTGCTTGTGAGTTTTCCAATAAAGCGGAATTTGACAAATTAAGTATATATACACGATTAGAGAGAAAAAAAGATTAGTGAGTGTTTTTGATGTGTTTACAACCACAACCCATTACAGTGTATTGTATAGCACTAACCCTGCCCTAAAATCATTCAAAAAAATCAAAAAAAAACGTGGAGGGTTTTTTTTTTTATAAAACGGCTAGTATCCTGGGATTTTTTTTTTTTTAAAAACCGAAAAAAAAACCGGGTTAAAATCGGTTTTTTTTTTTAAAATGTAACAGCCTATTCTTACTTCCATGTTGACGGGTTTTTTAACCGGGTAAAACCCGGGTTTTTTTTAAAACATTAACGTTATATAACAAAAAAATTAAAAATTAATAAAAAAAAACCGGGTTTAAACCGGTTTTTTTAAAAACCGGTTTATAAAACCTACCTAGTAAAAAAACCAAAAACCGTAAAACCTGATCGTTATATAAAACCGGTTCGGTTTTTAAAAAACCGTTTTTAAAAAAAACCGTTCAGTTTTTTATACCGTTTTTAAAAACCGTAAGGATTTGCATCCAACTATTACGAAACCCATAGTTCAAATACTGATGGATCAAATGTTAGAAAGATTAGCCGGAAATGAGTTTTATTGTTTTCTAGATGGATTTTTGGGGTATTTTCAAATACCGATAGATCCCCAAGACCAAGAGAAAACTACTTTCACATGCCCTTATGGAACTTTCGCGTACCGTCGCATGCCTTTTGGCTTGTGTAATGCTCCTGGTACTTTCCAAAGGTGTATGATGGCCATATTCCATGATATGATCGAAAAGACTATGGAAGTGTTTATGGATGATTTCTCGTTTTTGGGATAGTTTTGATTCGTGCCTCTCCAATTTTAGAAAAGAGACTGAAAAGGGTGAAGACACGAATTATTCTTAATTAGGAGAATGCATTTATGTGTAGAGAAAGATATGTGTTAGGACATAAATTTTAAGTCAAGAATTGAGGTCGATCGGTGCTAAAGTCGATGTTATTCGCTATGCTCCTCACCGGACACCGTAAAAGGAGTTAGGAGTTTCCTAGGTCATGCGAGTTTTTACCGACGTTTTACACAAGACTTTTCCAAAATAGCTAGACCTATGAACTCATCAGCTCTGAGAAGGAAACACCGTTGTGTTTTCTAAGATTATATTGATGCTTCGAAACTCTAAAAAGAAGTCTTACCGAAGGCTCCTATCTTAGTTGTCCCAGATTGGAACCTACCTTTGCGAACTTATGTGTGATGCAATGATGTCGCGATTGGTGCGGTTTTAGGACAACGAAAGATGAAGCACTTCATCCTATACATAATGCAATAAGGACAATGACCGAAGCTTAAATTCATTACCTTACGACAGAGAAAGAAATGCTTGCCGTAGTGTATGCTAGAAAATTTGGCCATATTCATGTCCTTATCTAAAAGCATAGTGTATACGATCACTCGGCTTTAAAATAACCTTTATGAATAAACAAGATGTGCCAATCCGAGGTTGCTCCGGTGGTTCATCTCCTACAAGAATTAGATATCACCATCCGTGATAAAAAAGGAATGGAACCTCGCAGCCATCATTTACTAGTACTTGAGATCCACATAAGGATTTTTTCGAAAACAAAGACATAAATGAAATTTTTCCATTATGAGAATCTTAGTGTACATATCAAGTAGAAAGTACCCCATGGTTTTGCGAATTTTGTCAAATTTCAATGCGGGAAATGTTATCACAAAGGAATGACGACTCAACAAAAAAGACGTTTTTCAAGACGATAAACATATTTCTGGATGATCCAATCTTTTTCCGTATTGGTGCGGATCAATCATTCAAGTGTGGCATGGGCAAGAAGCTATGATATCCTCAAAGCTTGTCATGAAGGACCCACGGGGGCCATCATAGTGCAAAATCTCACGTTCAAAGTATTTGATGCCGGTTTCTAGGCCGACCATGTATCGAGATGCCCATACTATAAACAATCTTGATTACGAGTAAAAGACAAGGCAAAATTTCACAACGAGATGAGATGCCTCAAAATACTATTTAAGTTTGTGAAATCTTCGATGTATGGGGTATCAATTTTATGGGACCTTTTCCGTCACGTGGAAATAAATACATCCTCGTTGCCGTTGATTATATTTCGAAGTGGGTAGAAGCAAAGGCGCTCCCCACAAATGATGCTCGAGTTGTAGTTAAGTTTTTGAAATCTCTTTTTTGCCGATTCGGAACACCTAGAGCTATTATAAGCGATCGTGGACCCACCCAAAATTTTTATTTATTTTTTTTTTGCAATGAATCAATTTACTAAAGTAAGGGCTAAATGGGTCACTCATCGTCCTTGCTTACCGCTTATCACCCTCAAACGAGCGGTCAAGTGGAGGTGTCCAATCGTGGTTTGAAACGTATTCTTGAAAGGACGGTTGGAGAAAACCGTGCCTCATGGTCAGACAAACTAGATGACGCTTTATGGGCATTCCGTACCGCTTTTAAGACACCGATTGGTTGTACGCCTACAATATTAGTAGACCGGAAAGTCTTGCCATTTACCTATTGAGTTAGAGCATAAAGCGTATTGGGCTTTGAAACATGCTAATTTCGATCTTAAAACCGCGGGTGATCACCGGAAGCTTCAACTTAATGAACTTAATGAGCTTCGTGATCAAGCTTACGAGAATTCTTTGATATATAAAGAGAGAAAGAAGAAGCTTCATGACTCTAAGATCAAAAACCGCATTTTCAATGTTGGTGATCGAGTTTTACTCTTCAACTCTCGTCTAAAGATATTCTCGAGAAAGCTTAAAACTCGTTGGTCAGGACCTTTCACCATCACCAAAGTTTTTCCATACGGAACCATCGAGTTATCTCAACCCGATCCAACATATAAGTCGAATGTCATCGAGTGAAGCTATACTTTGAAGGGGTCTTACCAATCCAAGGTATCCAGATCTCCTAAACTCACCAAGGACAATGAATTCGGATACGAGTCCAAGCTATGTGACTCGGTTACCAAAAACAAAGCGCTTCATGGAGGCACCCCCATCTTATCCCATTTTTCTTTATTTCTTATTTCTATGTGATGTGAGAGGCTTGTTACTCTTCTGATTCTAGAGTTTGTGCTTGTGATTTTTTTTGTATATTGACCAAATTATTCTGAAGACTCTCGTGTTCGGGTGGTTTTGTCCGGTCCACTTGAGCTTCCTAGCCTTGCTTGCCATTAGCTTGGGAGAAATCCGAATATCCTAAGATTATTCTCGACTAACAATTTATCGTTCAACATACTTGATAAATGTGCTTGAGATTTTTTGTATACTTTCTTCATGCTGATTTATGCATTCGACTTTTTGAGTTTCTAGTAGGGTTTTAAGTCTGGCTAGGAAAACATTGAGGACAATGTTTAATTTTATTATGAGTAGTATTATCGTCTAATGATTCTGAAACTACCTTTGCCGTTGTTCTCACGTACCCCTATTTTTTTTTTTTTCCCCACCAAATTTTTTTTATAAATATGAAAAAAAATAAAATTTATCAAAAATAGAATAAGTGTTTGTCACAATTTTGACCTTTTATACTGGTAGAATAAGAATAAATTTGACCCGATCGAGCGTGGTTAGCTCTAGCTTGTTCCTTAACTTTTAGCTAACTTAGCGGAAAAATCGCGGAATAACAAAAAATAGAATAGAGTTAAGTATGAGTTGGATGCTAAACAAGGATTATTTGGAAATCTTAAGAGCTCATGTATGTAATTTGTGGCTTTTTCTCCCATAAGCTCTTAACCGGACTAATCATACGTGCTATTTTTGGAGATTAAACTTAAATCAACAAATTTTATATAGTTAATAGCAAAAATTTTAGTCTTAGTTCAAATTTATACTAGAATTTTTCAAAAAGAAGTCTTCTCTATATATATAAAAAAGGAAAAAATATGAAATGAAAAAAAAATAATAAAAAATATATATAATAATAATAATAAAAACTGTGGGCTGATAAAAGTTTACTACCTCTTGCCGGCTCACAACCGATGTGGTAGTCTTCTAAAGAAAGCTCATAGTAAGAATAAAAATCTGAGACTGATAAAAGTTTGCTGCATCTTGCCGGCTCACAACCGATGTTGCAGCCTTTTAAAAGGTCGAGGTTACAATTGCATAACATGCCGTTTACTAGATTAATAAATAGATCTCTATTTTGATAAATTTAAATATGCTTTTTGAACTTTGACTATTTCATTTAAAGTTTTTAAAAAGTTATGTATAGTACGTGAAACTAGAGTTCATTGAAACCTAAGGTCCGAGATTCCCGATACTATCCATTGTGGCTGTCAACAGCCTGGTCACTTAGCCGCAAGGTTGAATTGCCAAATGGAAAGTCGCTACATGGATATCTCGCCTTCAAACTCATTGTTTCTCAGTAAACTCATTATTCTCGGGTGGAACGTGAAGCATAGTATTTTGCAAAACGTTGATCCACGGTTGAAATTCAAAATGGCACATTCACCTAAGATATAATAATTGTCGGGAGTGAAAAGTTCACAAGTTGCAAATATGAGTAGTGTTAGCATCTTTACTGATATTTAACTATGATTTCGTTTTAAGCTTGGTTTGGACAAGTGAAAAGTCGGGAATGATGAATTTATCCTTTTTGGGGCATTCTCGGATCGAAATGCATCTTGTTCTATGATCCCTAACAGTTAAGGAAATAACGAAAGTCGAAATATTCTAGGTAAAAAAAATGAAAAAGTTTTGAAAATGGGAAGATGGGGTGTTTTAAAGCTTGTGATTTCTTAACTCTCCCCACAAAAGTCTTTGCTACTTTTCAAAGATTTAGTTTGGGGAAGTTTTTGAGGTATTTGGTTTTAGAGCATATAATATTGCGTGAGGACACGCAATCACTTAGTTTGGGGAATTTTGATATGTGAGAAATCACATATCCTTTCTATATCAATAATGGCCCTTAAATGATTAAAATATGCAAAAATATGCTTGTATTGGTGTATTTTGTTGTTTGTGAATGTGTAGGTACGGATGTTGCAAAAATCACAAGAAAACGGTCAAAATCGGACAAACACGGACACGCGAACGGAAAGAGTACAAAAGAGCCAGAGATTTCTAGCAAAAGGTCAATAAAGTCAACTCTTGGTCAACATTGGTCAATCACAAGAAGACAAAATCCTCAAAAATACCAAATCAGTCCTTAATGTTAAACCAAATTCACAAAAAGCCCTAAAACCTTAACACCGTATCTCATTTATAATAAAGAGATAACGGTCATTAAATTCTTATAAAACCAATAACCCGTTACCCATTTATAACCAAGCCCAAATGCACCCGGCCCATTTCTTTTTATAAAAACCCAAAGTCAAACCCCTAAACCCTGTGGTTAAACAAAGATATAAACATTTAAAAAGGGCGCGAATCCCTTTTTACTGTTCATCATCTTCTTCAATCAATTACCCGTCAAATCATGGGGTAAATCCAAATTGAGGACGTGGATCAACAATTTAAGTGACAAGGTACGATGTGGCAGAGTTATACGTCATTGAGAGCTCTTATTGGTCCAAGCACACAAGGAAGGACACGCGGGCAATTAAAGAAACACACCAATGATTTAGATTTTGCACTAAATCTAGTGCAAAAGAAGCACAAAGGGGTCTGACACACGGAATGCCACGTTGGCAATCCGTGTGCTCATCAAATCAATCCAACGGTGAAAGATGGGTATCCAATGATTGAAAGGAATAAAGGGTGTGGATCAAAAGGAGCGTGTAACAAACTTGGAGACCTGTAAGCTTCCTTATCTTGCTATAAATACAAGGGCATCCTCACTCACAGGATAATCGAGTTTTAACTAGGAGTAGTGTAAAAAAATTAGCTTGTAGCTTATTGTAATTTTCAGCTTAATGTCATTTAAATACTTGTAATTTTCATTTAAAAGCTTTGT
>BQNB010009553.1:73999-86445 GCA_026074375.1 Tanacetum coccineum | reverse complement strand
TGCCATTTTTCTCACATTCCATGTGTGTGTAACCTCCCACCTCTACTTTCTCTTTCTAATAAATCTTCCATTTTTCCTTTCTCTCACCTCTACTTTCTCTTTCTAATAAATCTTCCATTTTTCCTTTCTCTCTTTCTAGCTTATTGCTTATTGGTATGGCTTATTGGTGTGATATGGGTTAAGTTTATGGGATAATATTTGGTATCATTCGCCTCGAGTGGGTTTAGTGTTTCGTTGTGCTTTGTATGAGCTTATTGGTTCTGTTGGAAACAAGAAAAGTATCGGTCACTTCCAAGTTGTAATAGTCTTAGCCCGTAGTTTGTTATATGATTAGTGTAGTAAGCTAGTCTGGCCCAAGGCCCATGGAAAGCCCGTTAAGGCCTATGGTCGACCATGTATGTAGTTTATATACCCTTTCCATGCCTTGGAGAGGGTGGTTGGTTGTTTTCATTTTCTCATTTCACACACATAATAATATTATCATCTTTCTCTCTCTAGAAACCTTCCAACCCATTTCTCTCTCTAGTTCTTGCATAACATTAAAGATTACTAGTATTCTTCACCCTTGTTAGTATATTACTATTGGTAAAGGATTACTTAATCCCTACCCTATATCATTCTTCATCCTAACCTTCAGGTTGTTCGAATGAGGGAGTGAGCAATTACATATGTCTGATTCATGGATTTGACTATGTATGTGTGGTTTTGTCGCCCTTGTTGGTTTACTACTATTGGTGAATATTATTAGTCCACTTCTTTAGCTTATTTGAGTTAAGGAGTAAGCAATCAAAAGTGTCGCGGTCATGGATTTGGGCGTGCATTTGTGGCTTTGTCGCCTTTTCTAAAATATTGGTATCGATAGAGAGTAAAAAGAATGATCAACCCTTAAACCTTATCATATTAACCCAATTTACCTTTTTAGACATATTACTCCTTAGCTTTAGTGGTGGAGATATGTATCCTTGCCAAGCTTATGTTAGAATACTCGTCACGACCGAGCAATTGAGCGAATTACTAAACTGTTACCACATAGATTAGTTGAGTATTTTGAGTGTTTTCATTTTCTGATTTCGTGAGGTGTTTGGTTGTATGTGCTAGTAATTAAATGAAAAATCCCAAACATTCGTTTGGAATACATTTTCATAAGAAAATTCTAAAGTCCACTTGAGGACAAGTAGGATTCAAGTGGGGGCATATTTGATGACATCAAATAACGTCTATTTTATAGCATCATTTATCCCGTCTTTATTACTCATTTTACATTCTTATATATATGAATTGGTACTTAATCGATTATATTTTTTAACTACAGTAATTATCGAGCATTTGGTGAAAGTTACCTAAAAGGCACGCATTTTAGAGCATAAACAAAGAGTTCAAGAAAGTCTACTGATTCTGACAACCTATACGCCGTATCATTCTAGAAGTATACGCCGTATCCAAGAATTTGACGAACTAAAAGACGATTGCCTGACTTTGAAGAATACGCCGTATCCACATCAACGATACGATGTATATAATACTTTGGTCAACGAATAAGAACCAAATGGTTTTACCTCAATACGTTGTATCCAGAAGACTCATACGCCGTATTCACTGACGGTTTGTGAATATTATAGAATTTAATATTCGTGTTGCCCACACAAAGTTACCCCAATAAGCCATATTGAACCCTTCAATACGGCGTATCGACTTTTTTCCAGACTCTATATGTACAAAACCCTAAACTCATTTTAGGTATGCTTTTAACCATAAAGTTCAACTCTTAGAAGATCTAAGAAGCCAAGAAGGTCCTGCAAAGTGATCCAATCTATAGAAAAACCCTTGTATTATCTATATTCTAAATACGCATTCGGTTTTATCACTTTAATTGTTTGTCTATGATATTTGTATAAGTTACAATGATTATCGGCTAGTACCTTTAGGTATTAGCCATGTTTATGATAATATAATGTTTTGATTCTATATATATTGATTGTTTACTTATTCATTGCGTGTTGATTATGTTTATCACTTCATACTCGTTTATGTGCGTAAGTATGTGTTTAACCTATCAGTCAACTAGATATAGGAATACAAATATCGCGTTAGCTAGAGTCCGAGATAAAACTACATATAGTCATTTATATATCTAGAGTAATAGGATCACAAATATTGACCAGTCTTTGCCTTTGGTTTAGTGAATAGATAGAGTAGTAGGTGACCAAGGATTACAAATAACGTTCTGATTCCTTGGGTAAAGATTTGGACAGTAGACTACTAGTATATAAATAGCCGTTAAGCGATAAGTTAGTAAAGCCTCAATGAGCTAGGTTTTGATAAGATCACCATTATTGTCTCCTAGATAGATTATAATCAACCATGAATGCTTTATGCGGCTTTAGGTTAATTGTGGCAAGGTTAACTGTAATATAAACCTAGAGTTCGGGAGAAGTCCTACCTAAGCTTAAGAATGATATATCACCAACGAAGTAAAACAATCATTGCACTTATAAACAATTCATGCGTTTTATTAGATTAAACTGGCTAATACATTTTCCTTACTTTAGGCTTGACCACTTCTTTATCTTTTATTTATCAACTTGTGTGTGTTAATTGTCATTATTTAGATTAGGTAAACCAAAACTCATGCCAGTCTATCAGGCTAAAAACCCCTTATGTTAGTTTAGGTTTAAATAGATTTAACTAGAATTAATTAGGACTAACTTAGATAACTAAAATACTGATAGATTTAAGTGTTAACGCTCTCTCTTAGTGATCGACACCCTACTTACCAACGAACCTATAACTGATCGGGTACACTGCCTGTTAGTGTTTGTTAATAAGTAAAGTCGGCAAAATATATATAGTAAAACTTGAATAATAAATTACCTACATGACGACACGCATCAGCGCATGAGGCCAGGACTGTTATGTACTAACGCCATTGTCATTTCCTTGAGTTTATCAAAGTTGATTTGTATGGATTCAATGATCAATTTTGTCCTTTTGTTGTAGACTCTATATCCCTTTAACTGTGTAGAATATCCCACCAAAATGCACGAATCTCCTTTCTCCGTTATGTTGTCAAGATTTTCTCCATCTCTGGTTAAGTAGCATGTGCAGCCAAAGATGTAAAGGTGTTTGAGATTTTATTTTCTGTCATTGATGATGTGATATGGTGTATTTTCGTGTCTTGGGATGATAAGAGATCTGTTCTGGGTGTAACATGCGGTTGCTATTGCTTCAACCTGAAAGAAGAGTGGAAGTTTAGAAGCCGAAAGCATTGTTCGAGCAGCCTCAACTAGAGTACGGTTCCATCTTTTTACAACGCCGTTCTGTTCAGGTGTTCGAGCAATAGATTTTTGGTGTTCAATTCCTTCTTCTTTAAAGTATGCATGGAGTATCTTGTTTAAGAACTTTGTGCCTCTGTCAGTTCAAACATTAATCACTTGAGCTTGAAGATTCTGTTAAATCATATTTAGAAAGGCTTTAAGTACTTCTAGTGTCTCATCCTTATATCTTAGAAAATGAGTCCATGATGTGTTGTAAAAGCTTTAAATTTATAATACTAGTTTTACTGATTTTAGACTAACACACGGGTAAAGTATAACCCATGTATGTAGTATAATATTTTAGGTAAGACCATGTCATCCACATAGATTTGGTTATGTTCGTATAATCACAAGAGTTAAAACAAATTATAATAACCTTTTCAAGTAAAATAACAAGTAACTGAATAAGGATAAAATCAATGATAAAGAGATTTGCCTACTCGGATAGTTTCATATAATTCAGCAGAAATGGTAATAATCATGATCTTTGATTTTATTCTTAACTTATAAAAAGGTTTTCTTATCAAAAAATGTTTTCACAAATTAACTGTTTTAACTCAAGACTTATATTAGTTTAACTTAACCAATCTTGTCACTTAATTAATCAAGTTACTATTATATCAAATCTGTTTTGTTTATCAATTAACATAAGCGGATTTATCTAACCAAATGATAAAGATCATAGATAAATCTTTAAAACTATATAGTACACAATAGGCCTTTCGACCTAAACCGTTATACATATATAATCAAAAGTGATAAACAAAGTTGACAAGATCAAATATGATAGGATTTCAATATAAACTTGAGATTAACAAGATCATAATAATACCAACCGCTTTCATTATATTATCATACCCGAGTAGTTATAAGAGGTTTAGCCTCTCATGTCTACAGAGTTCATAATAATAGAAATAAAGAGAGAAATGAGAAACATACATGATTTTGCTAGATCACGGATGGTTAACCAGATTACAAATAACCAAACTATATATAACCCTTTCTTATTCAATATAACTAAATTATAACCCGTCTTCTTTAGTGTGTCTTCTTCTTGGAATGATAGAGAGAGTATTCTTGATGATTTTAGAGAGATTTTGTTGTAGATGTGTGTGATGCCTTAGAAATCCCCTCTATTTATAGGCTGTTCCAGGTCAGAAGTGTGGCGCACATATATAAAAGTGAGGCGTACTTCTGCCTATGTCGGCTAAGATTCATAAATGCTGAAGGAAAGTACTATGCACATTTGGGAAAAACTAGGGTACTTCTTGTAATTACTGCTTTCATTTTGTAGGGACCCAATAATCACTTACACTTCATGTTAAACGCAAATTACTTGGAAGTATTCTAGAGAGAAGTTAGAGAGAGAAAGTAGATAGAAAATGAAAGGATGGTGGATTGCTATGTGTAACAACAAAGTAAAAAAATGAACAACCAACACCCTCTCCACACTTAGAGAGGGGTATTTATACTAATACCTAGGCCAACCTCATGAGGCTTTGTTAGGCCATAGGTTTTGACTTGGGCTGGGCTCGGGGTTACTTTGTGTTGATCCCAATGAATAGATCTTTAACTCCTTAGATTGATGTAAGGTTTAGTATCCTTGGATAAATCCAAAAATATTAAGAATGAAACTTTAAGTGAATGATATAAACTATGCGGAATCTAGTTTATACCACTAAGAAGTATAACTAATGAAACAGTAAAGTATGTTTGACACACATAAAGATATAACCAATACAATAAGCTTCAATATATTAATACGATCACTCTAATGAAGTGATAGGGTTTACAACCTTGAAGCTATGAATTCTATGGAAAACTGATATCTAAAACCATAACTTAGGATCTCCTTTTATACACCAATGAGTCCTTTATAAGATAACTACAAATCTTTTAAACTTCTATATGAGATCAACATATCTTCTAAATATATAATCTTATACATATCTTCCTATCTTTATAGAATATATACTTTGAACAAATCTATGCATATCCCTTCACACGTCTTTATCTTCATGCAGTCTTTAGTCTTCAGCAATATTAACTTCTTCTCAGCAGTATTAAGTTAGTACTGGCAGTACTAACTTTTTCTCTAGCAGTACTAACCAGTTAGTACTGGTAGTTATAATCTGTGCAGTACAAACTCTTTAAGCTTGGCAGTACTTAGTTGAGCTAGCAGTATAAACTTTATAGAAGACCTTAATTCCCAACAATCCTCCCTTAAACTTGTGATTTACCTTCAAATCATCAAGTTTCATGAATTAAACCTTTTGGCTCTGAGAGGATTCTTTTAAACACTTCAAGTTCTTAGTCTTTCTACCTGATAGAAGATTTTCCTTAAAAGCTCATTTGCCATCTCTGAAGATTCATCCACTTAAAGTTTGTTAGCCAACATTACAGTCATAAGTGCTCTTGTTAGTGGATAATCTTTTTCAACTAGCATAAAGATGTCATGTCCTCTTTCTGTAGACACATGATGAACACCACATGTATCATACAATTTCCATTTCAAAGGATCATGCATATATCTCTGAAGCTTCCATAGTATATCATTATTATCTGGTTCAAATAGTCTTTTAAGCTCAACCCACAATTCTTTTTCCTTATCATTTGTAGGCACTGTTGTATTGAACCTTTCCTTAACTAGCTTCCAAAGCTTCTCTAAATCATCTCTATCAAACTTTTTCAACATATCTGCAAAAGTCTGATAAGCCTCTATATGATCTCCAACCCTGATTATCTTCCAGTATACTCTTGATTCTTCAGTATAAACTTCCCAGTCTATAATTGGATATTTAACCTGTAGAGCTTAAATGTACACTTCTTCTACTGGAACTATCGCTAACAGTTTCATTAGCTCTTCTTCTGATACTTCTTTTTCTTTTCCTATAGATTGTTCTTCAACTGACCTTGAAACTTCTCCAACCTTTTGTCTTTTAGCAGGTGGCTTTGGAAAATCAAATCCAGATCTCTTTATCACTTCCTTTTCAATCTCAGAATCCTTAGGTACAAAAGATTGATTTTGATCCCATACTCTTTCAAATATAGGTCTAATATCTTCATAGCTCATTCCTCTGAAATGACTCTGCTTATATCCTCCCTGATTCTTCAAATACACGCACATGTTCTTCTTTACTTCAGCTTTAGAGAAAGATCCATTTTGTTATGCATGATATATGAGCACAACAAGATCACTCCAATCAATATCATGAGCTTGAGTAGTTTCCGCCATACCTTTTTTCCTTTTATCCAACTCCTTTTGCAATTCCAAGGCTTGTGCTAGATCAAACTTCTCTTGTTCTTGCCTTGCTATATCAATCTCTTCTTGTAATTGTTTAGCTATTTCTGCATCCCTAGCAATCCTTTGTCTTTCTTCTTTATTAATCTGTTCTTGCATTCTAATAGCTTCTTCATACCCAAGTCTTTCTTGTTCTAGTTGCTTCTTTGTCTTATTCTGAACAGATTCATCATCTTTCATGATAGATTTTCCTTTATCTTTTCTCTTTTCCGCACTCCTTCTGATATAAACTTATCTTTCAGGAATGGCAGTACTAACTTTAGGAATTGCACTAGTAGTACTAACTAGTACCTCAGCAATACTAATTTCTTTTTTACCCTTTTCACCACTACCAGGATCTTCCACTAGTTCAGTAGGCTCTTCTTGGTCTAAAAGTATCTTAGTATCAGCACTAGTCCTCCCCTGAGTCTCAGCCTTCTCTTGAATCCATAAAGTTCCTTCATCTTATACCAATGAAATAGAAGGGTTTTGATCAATCTCTGCAATTATCCTCCCCTATTTGGAAGGGTCCTCTAAAACTTCCTCATCATTAGAGACAACTATCTTTGTTCTTCTTCTAGATTTTCTTGCCTTGACCTTATGCTCCAACTTCTTGACCCTCAAAATGAGCTTAGTGTACGTAGCACCATATGTCAATTTTGTCTGCTTTAAGTCATTTTGCAAATCCTCCACCTTCTTAGATAATGTGGTATAAAGAACCGTTAATTCATTGAGTGTCAAATTGCTCTCATCACTGCCAAGTGATTGAACCCTTGGTTGAGATGAATCATGAGGCATAGTAACAGGTTCTTTTACATCATGGATAGTTTGCATAAATGGTGGTGTAGGTAGTTATGGAGATGTGGATGGATGTGTTTGGGGTGATAAGGATGGTGAAGATGTTATTCTAGAAGGAGATGACTCAGGTGCAGTGAGCATAGTTGGAAATTAGTGGAAATGTCAATCCGTCATAACCCTTGGAAACCATTCTCATGTTGCTGAATTGTTGGTTATGTGAGGGGTATATGAGTATGAGCAACATAAGTTCTTTTATGAGGGAGAATGTATCTTTTGTGCTTGTTCAAAAAGATTTGAATAAATATAGGATACATCAAGAATTTTGACCTACTGTCCAAGTTTTTTAGCATACCTTCAAAAATCATCTTAGAAAAGTTAAAAGTCCTATTTGTTGCCAAGCAAATGATAACAGTAGCTATGTTGCTACTAAACTGCCCCCAAGCAGTCTTCTTAGGACTTAAGCAATGTAGAATAGTATGTATTAAGAATCTCCATTGAGATGAATAGTGACCCTTTTGGAAGGTCAACTTATCAGAATTAGAAGCATACCCCATATAAGCAAGTTGCTTAAAAATTTCAGCATTAGGTAAAGTGGGAATACCATATGAATATTCTAGCTTAAGATGCCTTCTTATTGATGCTTCAGTAATAGTCTTGACTCTTCCATCAATGGTAGTAGTTATCTCCATTTCTTCATTCTCTGATGTGCTTGCTGAGGCAATTTCCTAAAACTGTTGAATGAGTAAAGTATAGATAGTAGGATTTTTTGTAAGGGCATACTTGATATGACTTATATTGAGAAAATCAATTATCTGATGAAAATCTTCACTTCCCTCTGATTTGTTCAAGAAAGCGACCATGTTGTGGGTATCACAGAATTCCAAATAAGCCATTAGTGAGTGAGTTAAGATAAGAGTTATGGGTTTATGTTTGTTGATGAGAATATGAGAGTTTGGTAAAGTTAATTAAGATTTTATGGAGAGCGCTTAGGGTTTTGATTTGACCGACTTAATAAGAATGAATCTTTATAAGGAAGAATTCTTATAAAAGAAAGAAATATCAAGAATTTTCCAAATCATAGACCCCTATGAGCAAGTTGTTGGTGGAAGTATCTCAACGGCTATTAATTAATTGTGAAATTATGTTATACCTCAAACAGTACTAACGGTCACCCACCAGTACTAATTTTAGCTTAACAGTACTAACTTTAAGCCTAGCCATATTAACTTCACCCAACAACATTAAAATATGCCTAGCTAACTTAATACTGTCAGTATTAAGTTTATGCCTAGCAGTATAAACTTCAATGCTGTTCCAACAAGTATTTCCATCATAGACTTAGATTCTCACAAGCTCTCTTTCTATTTGTCATCTCACAACATCTCTCATTTCTTTTTCTCACTAAAACTCTCTGTCTGTTTTTCATACTCACATCTCTCTTTCTATTTTTAAGCTCACTTGCTTACCTTATTCACACAGTTTGGTACAATGTGCCATCAATTCCATTAGTTTCATACTGTCCTCCCTACTTTCAAGTGTGTTAACTCTTGAAAGAGGTGGGTCATTGGACTGTTTGATGCAGCCTCAAACCTAGTGTGAGCTTTTGCACCCCTAATATGGTATCTTGGCACATGAGACCACTACCTGAACCAATTCTGTAACACCTCCAATTAGGGTCGCATTCAAGGCGGGGGGAAATAAGGGTTCCAGAGTGTATTGAGCGTTGAGAGTCTAATTCTCAGATCATAACCACAAGATAAGATAGAACGACCAAAAAGTCATTTAAAATCTGATCATTAGATTTAATAAAGGTATGTGTTACAAAAGCCGGATGCTTTCCTGTTATTCATTACAAAGATTTCCAACCCATAACTAGTTATACAAAATGTAATGCGACAAATTCTTTAAGCATGATCTTCTAAATATAACCACCAATGTATCCTTCGCACCTCGTGCTTAATGACCTCCAAAAAAACCATTGCATTTAAAACGTCAACATAAAGTTGGTGAATTTCATACGTTTATGTAAATGTATATGCAGGACCGCAAGACTTTCCCTGTGAGAATGCAACAGATGCAGACATCACAAAATGTAATTATGTTTTCCTAAGCTCATGACACTTGAAGCACTGACTTATATGAACTAACAATATTAAAATATTTTGCTACATTGCCCGTGATGATGTTCAACTCGTAACATCCAACATCCGGCATGATATACGTTCGTTTCCAATGATAGCTAGTCACCCGAACGGGGAGGTCAATCCTAAATAGATCTATCTACAATCATTCGCGCTCACTTTCAAGTAATTGACAGTTCATGATTCATGGGCATAGTGGGTTATCGCTACTTAGGCAAAATGTAATCATGATAAAATGTACACTTGCGTCCAATTTGTAAAACATACATATGTTTTCTCACCCCAAAACTTGTCCACATCAATAATTGTTAAAAACTTGGGGCTATGAATCACCTTGAGGGAGTTAACTGATATTAAAAATATCCCAAGTACAAAAAAAACGCATCACGTAACGCCGAATGAAACTAGTAAATATAGTCGAATCATTATTCTCAAAAGTACGTTGTTAACAACTACGTGTATATATCTATGTAGTTATCATCGTACTATCGTTCGGAGCTACTTTTAATTTTAAGAGGTCATGAATTGGACGTTACGATATGTAGGAGTAGGACACTTTAAATCATAAATCCAAAAACTCGTCAATACGCCATACAGAAGATGCCTCATTATGAAATTCCTTAGTAATATTGCACTTCGATAACTAATAACATATATATTCTATATAGCTATATCACCATCTAATCATTTAAGTGAAATCATAATTATAAAGTAAAAACGTTTATAATTACGCCTTTAGTAAAAATGACATAACTTTGTCATTTTAAGTCCGTTTCTCGCGTTTCTTACGCTCACACTTTCGTATTAAGACGAGTGATCATAAAATCACATTTTTAGGTTTTTGAGATTTTGTGATGAATAGTGTTTTACTGTTTCTTAACAAGCTGTAAAATTATTTTTTATACTTTAATTACACGTATAAATCGTTTTAGTGTTTCTTATCGTTATAGCTCCATTTTTAGCGATTCTTTCGAACACGTTCTTGTAATTGAAAGTTTTATCATATTATTGATGTTTACAAAGTATAAGTTTCTGCCATGAATAGTAACTTTTTATAAAATTTGTTTTATAAAGTATTTAGCGTCGTAAACTCGTAATTAGTGTATCTTCTTCGTTATTAATTGTTTGTCTCGTGTTTCTTATCATTTTGGATTCCCATGAGGTGTATATATTTTAAATCTTCAACAGGGCCTGTCAAAAATTCGGACCAATATAGTTGACCGGTTTGCGAGTTTGTGTAATATATACATGTTTTTAAGCTCGATTTTGTATCATTAAGCTTCAACACTTAATTGCACATACTTTACATCAATTATATCTTATGTCTTACATATATAAAATCCATTAGTTCATACTTTGCTCATGTGAGTCCAAGATAACAAGTTTAACATGTTATTTACAGTTTTTCTCATTTGCAACTTATCAAGTTAACATAAAAACCCTATTTGCACTTTATTCACGGTCATTACTTAAACCAATATGTAAAACCACTTATGCATTCTTTAAACCATATTAGAATCCATGTGATATGTAAATAAGTTCATAAAACATTAATCATAAGTAAATATCCATTTTACATATTCAAAAGTATCCTAAATGGTAATTTAGCTAAATATAACATATGAACACATAAAATATTAGTTATGAAATGATTAAGCTTTATATATAACCTTGTGTGGATGAGTAAAGAAAAGAAAACCAATCACACCCTTGTGATTTAAACTCTTGGCTTGAAAAATTAAGATAAAACCCTAATTTTTCCCAAGTAAACCCTTTCTTTCTTCTCTTGATTCCTTCCTTGCAAATGGTTAACCAACTCTTGAAACCTTCTTAGAATACCTTAGATATGATGTGTGTATGCTTGTATAATGATAGAAAATCAAGCAATGGATTTGGTTTGGAGAGGGTTTTGAGCCGTAGGCTCTAGAGAGAATAAAGGAGGAGTTTTGTGATTTTTCTTGTAATGAAATGAAGTGTATGAGTCCCTAGCTCTCATATGCATGCATATATATATATATACCACTTAGGGACTCATAAAGATATTTCTTATGTCTAGTTGATCATGTGAAAGGTGGCAAGGATAAGAATGCATGGAAGAAAAGCTAGTCATGAGATCAAGTGGCATGCTAGATCTTTTATGAAGATATTTGTGATGGTTCTTGGTCTCATCTTGGCTTTCCTAGTCATTATACACGAAATTATATATGTGTATAAGTTAAGATATGCTTTTTGTCTTTTATATAATGTATACTTGCATTATATGAAGTATAATGTAGTATAGACTTAGAAAAATGTATAACTTGTACATTGTAGAGTTTGATTTGAATTCTTTCATGAAGAATATGTATAATGTGATAAATACTTGAAGTTTTAAATAAACTTTAAGTATTGGGTATAAATTTTAGGTATTTGATGAAGCGTAGATGAGTTAACGTGCTTCCGAGAAGGCTTAAATGTATTTTATGGCGAAACGTTACTACTTAACGTACCCAATAAAAATAAAATGTGCAATGATAATAATTATCCTCTAAATAATCAAATAACACTTGCTTGATGTAAACATTTAATTGTTTAATGCCCGTTTACATTGAATGATCATTTTTAGTTTACGCGATTTAGCTTAACGATTACGATTTAAAAGCAAACGCGTAAAACCATAAAAATAAATTGTGAATTACATAACGTCATACAATGACATAAAACATGAGGTGTTATAATCCTATCTGTATTCAATCTTTCCTTAATTTGAACAATCTTTTCAGCCGTTTCTTGCACAATTTCTGGTCCAATAAGCTGACTTTCCCCAACTTCAGTCCATATCACGAGGGATCTACATTTCCGCCCGTACAGAGCCTCGAATGGTGCACACTTAATGCTCGTGTGGTAACTGTATTATAAGAAAACTCAATCAAT